>MJUU01021522.1:99189-113839 GCA_002080025.1 Modiolus philippinarum
GTAGTGATGACCTCAAGTTATGGGCAACATACCCTTGCTTAAGTAGCCTATTTGTAAGCAACCGAGCTCTATCAAGGTAGTCACTGTATCGACCACAGGCCCTTGAGTAGCGAATGAGTTGGGAGATGTAAACTCCGTATGCTGGTGCTTTTGGAATGTTGCTACAAAGAAAGGGAAAGTTGACTATTGGAAAAGTGAAGTCATCACGTTTGTCATATAGCCTAGTTTGTAGTGTACCTCTTTTGTCAATTTCAAGATGAAGGTCAAGGAACGAGGCTGATGTGGAAGTATCTGTAGTATCTTTAATTTCTAGCTCTTTTGGATAGATAAGATGAAGAAAATCACCAAAGCGAGGATTGTTTAGTGATAAAATATCATCTATATAACGGAAGCTGAAATTAAAGGACTGGGCCAGTTTTTTATCTTTATTTTCACGAAGCCCTTGGATGAATTCAGCTTCATATGAGTGGAGAAATAGATCGGCTAAAAGAGGCGCACAGTTTGTGCCCATAGGAATTCCGATAGTCTGTTGAAAAACAAGTCCTCCAAACTGATTGTTTGGAGGACAAAAAAAACTTCATATATAGGAAATCGTGTTAAATTTTGCAATAATCCTTGGAATATTAATTCTTACAATCGGAAAAGATTGATTTGGTTTTTGTTCATCATCTTTTTATACACCCCCTTCGAGACGATATAGATTGTATGGTGGAACTTAGTTCAACAAGGTAAGAGTGATAAGATAGGGTAGGGAGGAAAATCTTATCACCCAGTCCAGAAAATCAAGGAAGTGGATGCATGGATACGTACACATTTGCTGGATTTTAACTCAGAGCGGTGTCAATACATCCTTACATCTTCCCCCTTCTAGAATATTATGACTTGCAATTGTTATTTTCAAGGGATGAGCGATGCAGTTTTAATGAATACAGTTTGGATCTCATTCCCTGCTTCACATGTTGTTATATAAATATATTTCAAAGTATTTCCATCTTCTAGTACTCCTTACTTCTTACTTCTAACTTCTTACTTCTTACTTTCAACTTCTTACTTCTAACTTCCTACTTCTTACTTCTAACTTCTTACTTCTAACTTCTAACTTCTTCTTACTTCTATCTTCTTACTTCTAAGTACTCATTTCTTACTTCTAACTTGTTACTTCTTACTTCTTACTTCGATGTTGCAATCCGGAAAGGTAGCCTTTCCGGATGGCAACACTGACTTCGGTATTAATATTGTCAATGTTCGGACTGAGGTTTCATTATATTATTCCTCTAGTTTATGACTAATTGCAAAAGCAATAAAAATTGATTGATGAATTGAATGGCGTTTAACATACTAATTTCAACATTTCAGCCAAAATCCAAGACGAGAACAGGTTTATCAAGACATCAGGGTGAAGGGGGAGTCAGCCTCGCAACCCACTAACCTACATACTACGGGAGTATTGCAAGGATTCCTAACGTGAACGGTCTTGTATTTTTGTATGTTATAGGCGATGTGTTTTATTTGCATCATGTCTAATAAAAACAGTGGGTAAAAATTTGCATTTAGAAATATAAACTTATTCAATTTTCAATAACAAATTGTAGATACAGAAAATCATGTTAAGCTTGCATTTGCCCCAACTCTATGATCCTGGAAAAGAGTTAAATTATTCTTTTTTTAGCTCACCTGACCCGTCCGTCCGTTAATTGTTCACATTGTGATCATCTCCTCTGACGCCATTAAACAATTCAAGCAAACTTTACAGGAATAATCGGTATGGAAGGTGATTAACAAAAACTGCCCATTCCGTTCTGATCCAACACAAATCATACCTGCCAGCGAGGAACATAGTTTTACATTGGACCCTATTGGAAAAACATCATTTTCGTCATCTGATCAGAACTTATGGAAGCAAATTCAACCAAACTGTACTGGAATGATGTCGTATGGATATATGGAAGTTCCTTCACAAATGTACAAGGATTGCACGTTTTGTTCCGATCTGACAAAACACATGGCCGCCAGTGCAGAACATAGTCATGCAAAAAAATCTCTACACTTCTACAATCAAAGGCCCACTCTGAGAAAATGCTAATTGACCAAAACATTTCCTTGTACATTTGTAAAGAAACTTCCATATATCCATACGACATCATTTGATTCTGGACAAGAATCGGCGGAAAGATACTATAACGTCACGTCACATTTGCATATGAAGGATTTTATTGTAAATTTATTCAACTTTTCACTAAATTTTGCAGAAAAACGCACGGTTCAATTTACACGATTTTACGAAATCTAATAGAAAAAAAACAAGAAAAAAACAAAGCAATAAAACTCGATTCAGTATTTTGTATGGATATATGAATTCCAGAAGCTGTCGCCTGCGTTTATATATTATCAGTCCCATGATACATCCGAATTTAAAAACATCACTCATAATGCCGAGATGGCCGAGAGGTTAAGAACCAAAGTTCCTAGGTTCCAGCCACGATCAATGAATTTCGTTTTTGCTTCCTCCTTTTATGAATTAAAATCAAAGAAAACATAAACACTTGTACATACTGGGTTCAGATCGTTAAAAGTAATATACGGTTCAACCTAAGATATAAGTTCAACCTTAGCCTCCGAAGGTGAGGTCGGGGTTGGGGGTTGGGTTGGGTGGATTAGGGTGGGGGATGTGAGAGAGAGAATTCCGCAAATTAGAGACCTTACAAAAAGATTTGAGAATACACACTGTAAATGTAAAATATATTGTAACATGCGAAGAAATCACTACCCTTCTACAGCCAAAGGCCCCTCTGAACAAATGCGTTGGTCAATTAACTTGCCACGATTAGGACAGACCGTTGCCATGGAAACATTAATTTTCTGTAATAACCACTAGTCTGTTCTCGTCTTGAATTCAAGTTGAAATATTGCTATTCGGACGTTAGACGCCATTTAATGGGTTGGTCAATTTTTCTTGCTTTAGCAAAGTCCTATTAAGCTAGGGTCAATATAATGAAAAGTATTGATATTATTAAATACCGGGTTGAATGTCCTTTGACTGTCCAGGTTACAACTTGGAAATAAGAAGTAAGACGTAAGAAGTTAGAAGTAAGAAGTAAGAAGTTAGAAGTTAAAAGTAAGAAGTAAGAAGTTATAAGTAAGAAGTAAGAAGTTAGAAGTAAGAAGTAAGAAGTTAGAAGTAAGAAGTTAGAAGTAAGAAGTAAGAAGTTAGAAGTAAGAAGCTAGAAGTAAGAAGTGAGAAAGAATTAGGAAGATCTATGACAGCATGTAGAGCATGGAATGAACACAAAACTGTGATGATCAAAATGTATTGTTCATACCTTGCAAGTCTTTATATTCCAGGATGGGATAGATTTTACGGCTGAATTGGGACAATTGTATAGAGAATGTAAAAACAAATCATACATACCCTATGCCCAGAGGTACGAAACTGTCTAAATAAATATAAAAAATACTAAAAACAAACAAACAAAAAAAACAACAAAAAACAAAAAACAAAGACAAAAACAAAAACAAAACAAAACAAGAAAAAAGGTATAAATAGAATAAACAAAACAAAACAACCGAAAAATACTAGTGATGACTGTTAATTACATCGTTTGAGTTCCATCTGCGCACTTTCTATATTTTTAATGAATACGTGCTTCAAGATAAAGTGAACTGGGAAATCGTCATATAAGATTCTGACAGAGTTTGTGGACTTCGGTTCAGTTTCTTTTAAAGGTATAATTACAGCAGTTGACTTAACACTTCAATGTCTGACAGGGGTCAGCAAGCGTGTACGTTCCAAAGCATCCACTCTAACTTTGTTATCATACCTGCCTAAATCAAAAGAGCTTTACAATACAAGCTAAATCGTCTTCAAGGGGTGTAAAAAAGTATTACTCAACAATTTTTAAGGGCGTGTGTATGTGTTCCTAATGCTATGTTGAACACGATTGGCTATATCTGCAATTTTTGTGTAGAAAATTGAATAAGTAATTACAAAAACAGGATAACAACAAACCCCTACCATGGCCAGGAACTACAATCACATGCCACAATTTTCAAGCAAACTTTATACCTTTACCTGTTATTTATATCAGACATAATAAAAATAAAACACATCGCTTATTACACATAAAATACAAGACCGTTCACGCTTAAGAATCCTTGCAACAGTCCTGTAGTCTGAGGATAACCGGTTGCAAGGCTCACTCCCCCTTAATCCTCTTTTACCAGTGGAAATCAGAATTCTCCCTTCCCAGTGTTTTTCCTTTCCCAAATAAATCAAGTTTTTATTAAGCTGTTCTCGTCTTGGATTTTGTCTCAAATATTGAAAGTGGGACGTTAAACGCCATTGAGTCTATCATTTTTATTGCTTTCGCCATTAGTCATAAACTATGAAACCTTTAGTTCTGACAATTGACAAAAGTAAATGCCAAAGTCAATGTTGAAATTAGGAAAGACTACCTTTCCGAATTGCTACATCGAACTAAGAAGTAAGAAGTTAGAAGTAAGAAGAAAGAAGTTAGAAGTCGGTACTCGGAAGTTAGAAGTAAGAAGTGAGAAGTTACAAGTAAGAAGTCGGAACTCGGAAGTCCCCTTCCGGCTTTCGTAACAATCACTTTTTCACAGTGACTTCGGTATTAAACTTGTACTCCTTGCGCTTTCATCATGAATAAACCTTCTTTTTTATTTGGATTCGTAGAGGACATTTTGATTCTTAGTATTAAGTATTTTATATGTTCCATGATATGTAAAGAGAAAAATCTATCTATGCATTGTTTAAAGATATATTTGAAGAATGTGTACGATATACATGAAAAAATAGCAATAAGTAATAATCGCATTGATGTTTTCAAACAGAAATGGTTACAATGGTACAAATTGTTTTATGATTAAAAACAATACTTCATGATAATGTGTCATCAGAGAAATGTATAGTTTACACAGAAAGTAACAGCATATAACCGTGATTCCTTTTCTTCGAAAACAATACTTCCTTCTTATTTTAATCTATTCTTTTTTGCTCTTTTCTTGTATTTCTAAATTTCTTTTCTTTTCGTTAAAAATAATAATAATACCTTTTTTGATACTTTTTGAAATCTGATTTAAAGCATTATGCATGTAAAGTTGATATTATTGTGAACAGGAAAGAAACGATAAGAGAAAACAGTAAGTGTTACTTATGTTAACGAGGCCGTGATAAGGTACCGGTACTTATGTTTCAAATTAACAAATGTAAGATTTCAATAATGGAAATGATTATTATTTAAATGAAATGTTTTATAACTCTTTACAAGATGTCTTTATCACTTCAGTATTTATTCTTTATTTATCAAATTGAGCTTCCTCAGTATATTTTATTTTTTTTATGAAATCAATTAAATGATCGAAAGTTTGAGTTTGGATTTGATAGAAAGGTTTTATTCAAGTCGTCTAGAGTTGAACAATCTCAAGTGAATTGTTCACGTTCTCATTTTTACACCCCTTAGGGTGTCACCGTCAAGAAAAAGGAAACTAGTTAGGTAAAATCGAAATCAAGACTTTTTATCAGAAATTTTGTTTTTATTTTAACAAATGTTTCAGTTCTTGTGGATAAATGATGTCAACATAGTCTAAAAATGGGGATGGCGAATTGGAAGGCTATCGTCAAGATATTTGCTGGTGTCATTAAAAATTTAAATAAAGAGTATCGCTGCGTTTAACATTTACATTTTGTAGTTTTATGTAGTTCCGTTAAAAAGGGGGATCTGCAAAGAGAAGTGCAAATTTTTGCAATGGAAATTCAAATGCCCTGCTTATAAACAATTTTGCCAAAAGGAACAAAATATATATATTGTAAAGTCAAAGAATCAGTGCCGTAATCATATCACTACATATCCAGGGACAATAGTTATAATGAAATGTATCTTACAAGAATCTTTATTTTTGCTACGAAAATGAACTGAGGGCTAGAAAGTCTGAAAGACCATTTAAAACATTGTCCAAATTGAATTTATTCCAGTTATATGGAAGGACTGTATTAAGTGTAAATTATAACTGTCACTAGAAAATACTTCATTTTTGATATTTTAATGGCAATTTACACCAGAGATTTTCAATGTATTCTATAAATGCTTTGTAAAAGTAAGTGCACTGGTTGCATTGATGCCTAGGTTTGTGTTCGAGGAAATGAAAGTGCTTGTAAGGATTGTTGTGAAGCTAAGCACCAAGATATACATTGTACAACAATTGTTTCACTGGGTTCACCAATACAGTAGTCAGTACTCCGGTGCTGACCCGACAACCGATTTTATTGAAACTTGCAATATCTAAATTTTACAAAATTTTGTTTAAAACTAAGGAGTATCTCCCTCATGCATAACACTGTCCTTAGCTGAAATTTGGCTTTTCTATTTAAATCCTTTTGGTTATTTGTTCTCCATCAGCTTCTACACGTTTTCGGTTAATAGACTTCCAAATGTTTTGGTTTTATCTGCACTGATGAGACATACGTTGTCGAAATGCGCATATGCAGTAAAATAAATTAACAGTAACTTCGGTATTTTGTTATTAGTACTTGTAATTGAGTCTTTAACCCTACCGCTGGCTGTTCCCGAGTTTCTATCGTTATCTTTGTTTGTCTTTGTCATTTTGTTGTTTTTCTTGTGCAGTTCCCTGGTTTATTGTGACATGTGATTGTGGTGTTCGGCCATTGTAGGTGTTTCCTGTTATCTTTCTTTCATTAATTTAATAGTATCAATACACGCTTGCGAGATTGTCAATTTGCAAAGTTATCTTCAAACAAATTCCGAAATGTGTCGCACTGGAATATTGGAATGATGGACAAGGATATAACTACATAACCTACAACTTTGTTGCAAATAACTAAATACCGAAGTCACTGTGAATTTACTTTCTGCATATGCGCATTTCGACAACTTATGTCTCATCAGTGCAGATAAAGGAATTTAGTGCAAATGAAGGAATTTAGAGATTAGTTTGATTGAGATCGTTTTGATTATTTTTTTTCTTTATCAGATTTTACAAATTTTTGAGTTTTGGCCTTCCAAATGATTTAATTTGATTAGCAATGAAGAGACATAAGTTGTCTAAATGCTCATATGTAGAAACCGAATTTACTGTAACTTCAGTATTTTGTTATTCATTGACTCTGTGTGTAATGAAATTGAAGCAATGGCCATTCTTATTTTAATAAGTTTGGCATTTTGGACCATTTTGTTCAGAGATGAGAATTTCTTGAATTAATACAAACTTGCTTATCCATTGTTTAGTTTCTGCGACAGCTACTAATAATGTAAAGAAAGGCGACATCAAAAACTAAGGCACTATGTGTGAACAATTTTTTGTTAACGTAAGTTTAGCAGTGGCATTGATTTTGGTTGGACAAAGCCACCATCTTTAAAACAAAAAGAAAACGTATAATTTTCTTTATGCTTGATAATAGCTTTGACTTCACTTTTCCAATAATCAAGTTCCCTTTTCTTTGTTGCAACATTCCAACATATTGAGTATACATTTCCCAGCTCATTCGCTACTCTAGGGCCTGTGGTCGATACAATGACTTCCTTAATAGAGTCCAGTTGCTCACAATTTGGCTCATTGGACAAGGGTATGTTGCCCATGACTTGAGGTCATCACTCCAGAAGCGGTCGAAATCACCATCTTGTGGACTGCTGTGGGATATCTGTTTCCTAGTTGGCAACAGGTCTTTTCATTTGAAAGTTTAATTGTTGTTTACTCTATCGGGTTTACTACCGAAGTTGACATGTGTAACTAGGCGGGTGTCTTGTGGGAGGGACGGGATGCTTGCTCTGCCGATGCACCTGATCTCACAAATGGTTTTTTGTGCGGTCCCTGTTGCTCATTTTTAGCATGTGTCTGTGTCTTCATTTATTTCTCTGCCATACTTATGTCTTTATTTCTTTGTTTTTGCGATGTTGCCATTGTCCTGGGATTGTTCGTTTTAGATTGACGGTTCGGTTTTCACCACTCACTTTATATGTACAGTCATTTTTTATGTCTTTATCCAGACAAGATTTCAGCATCATTTCAGCATTTTATATGTATTGTTACGTCAGCATGTGAGGTTTCTAAGAAGAACGATGAGGTTACTGTGATTGATTGATTGATTGATTGATTGATTGTTTAAGGTCTACTCAGCAATATTTCAGCTATATCAAGACGAGAACAAGTTTGTTAATAAATAATCACTTTGGGGTATGGAAAGGGCCATGGGACGGGAAATTCTGACTGCCACTGGAAAAGTAGGGTGAAATCGTCAAGGGCGGGGAATTTAGCCTTGTAGCCGATCAAATTCGGACCACCCCAAAAAGAGCTTGCTACAAGGGTTCTTTAACGTGCAGGAAGCGTGGCATTTCTTCCAACACGTGGACCTGAGTTTACATCCCATCCGAAAGATGGGTCGTGTATTTATTAATCCTGCACAACCAGAGGTTACTGTGAAATATGTGAAACCAATACCCAAACTGTTGCCAAATTGTAATTGATTTATCACTAATGTTTCAGTTTACTGACGGAATTAAGGTAATAAAATTGTTTTAATTCAATCAAAGTTATCACAGCAAAAACAGTGTACAGTGAATATGTTGTAAGTTTATATAATTATACTGCATCACACTATGATGGGACTTCAGATTCACATTTAATCAAACAAAATACATTACATCTGTGCTAAGTAATTATGTATTATTCTTTATATTTTTTAGCATTTAAAACCATTATAATTAATTCTAATAAGACGGCCTTCAATCGCTTTGTGTCCAAACCCGTTATAAAAATAATTTTTACTTAAGGGTAACGTCATTAACAAATGACGGTTCTTTCGATAACATCATAGATAGTTTTACATCATTTTTTGCAACGCCACAAACCAACTAATGGATTAAAATGTCGTTTCATCAAAGTGTACTAGGTGGAATTCTCCTCATCGGAACCTTGTAAGTGTCCTCTTAGAATCGAAATAATTAACAGTAGCCATATATCTATATTATTTTAATCACGGGCTTGCACTTTATGGTGATATTTACCCCTCGCTCGTCGCCCGGGGCAAACAATTCGCCATAAAGTGCAAACCGTGGTAAAAATAATATAAATATATTGTTGCTGTTAATTATTTCTCAGTTCTGATAGTGACTTAAAAACATAGTTTAACAAATTTAATCGTCAGATGATTTTTTCAACTTTTGAGAAAAAAAAAAATCATAAATATGAAAAAGAAAGGAACTGGGGTAAATGTCAAGGAGAGAGTATCCCATCTCCAGGTTAAAACGACCCGAAACAAAGCATCTATGGGGTCACTGTACGGTTTTCAACACAGTGAGGAACCTCATACCATATAGCAAGCCCTAAATGGCCCCAAAATAAAAAAGTGAATAAATCAAGCGAAAAAACCAAATCCAATAACCCAAATACATGTATCAAGAAACTAAAATTTTATAAGAAGACAAAGACAAGCCAATGACCAACATATTCCTGACTTTGGACAGGCGCAAAAATTGCAGTGGGGTTAAACTCGTTTTTCTTGGAATCAAACCCTCCCCTATGTGTGGTGAATGGCTAAAAAATAAAAAAACAAAATGACTTGCAGTAAAAATCAAAGTAGAAAAAAAATCCAAATGATCAAGACGAATACCTTTACAATGATGTACATGAAACATCAAAACAATACACACGTGTACTGTCCTGACAAATGCTCGCAGTAACTGACAGCTAGCTAAGGCCATAATTTCCGTTGACTATGATATCAAGCCTTTTAACAAAACTTCAATTGAAATACTTCTAAATAGATTTCGTCTAATAACATCATCAATTATGAATGAAGAACATGATATTGTGCAATGCCGTCACCACGACCTCATAGATAGATATGAAATGTCAGTGAAACTGAAAACTGACATTTTCAACTAGATTCACGTCTTCCCGGATTTGACATTACCGGTTTTGACTTTACCCTGGATTGACCCACTGACAGTGTGACGGGTGCTGTATACAGAGTAGGACATGCTTACCCTTCCGAAGCACCTGATGTCACTCTTGTTTATTGAGAGTTCGCACTTCGGTATTCTACTGCCGTTGTTTTGTTTGATGAGGCGAAAAAAAGTGAATCATTTTTGTCATTACATTGGCGGATCGAAGGGAGGTCCAGGGGTTGGAACCCCCCTTTTTGACAATCATGTAGTTTTTAATGAACATTCTGATGTTTTACTAAGAAATACCCCAAACATGTTCGCGCCTCGCTCTGCTGGGCAAAATTTCCTTTCGTTTCTAAATCGGAACCCCTTTTCAAATTCCCTGAATCTGCGCCTGCATTACACGGAGAAATTTGGGGGTATCAACGTCTTTTGCTATAAAAAATTAGTGCTGCGAGGCAATGTTAGATTTAAAGCATCTAGTAAAAGTAGAAATTTTTGAAGTGTTAGAATTTGTGAATGATCTGTTTTTTGCAGCAGACGTGGATAACTGTAAAGGGCTAAATATATATATATATATATTTTTTTTCATTTCTTAAAATCATGACTTACTTGTTTGTTGACAATCCCGCATCCATTACCAGAAAAGACATGGATGTAGCGTTGTTCGGCAATTAGCAAAGAATTCCGCTCAAACCGGTGCTAGGGCTGTCTTTAACTTACAATGATGTATGAACAAAGCTCATTGTTGAAGGCCTCATGGTGACTTCAAGATGAAGAACAACAATAAAAGCGTTGTTCCTTTGCTTGTTTTACAATGTATTTGTAGAGACTTTGTCTCATGCACATTTACTTCATATCCTTTCATTCATCATTTACTGAATGCATATATAGTATGAAAAGGTATTTAAATGGATGCAGAATAAGTCTTCCATCAATCTGTTTAATTTTTCAGACTCATCACAAAAATTCAACAGGTACAATTGTGGAACATTGTAATCATGGTTTTTTTATTATTCCTATATATAAGTTGAAATCATGTAAAATTTGTATTAAATGTGTCCTGCACATGTGTAATTTGCCTTTGAATCAATGTTTATTGCGTTTTATAATTTTCATCGAGTATTTTTGTAATTTTTAATTTTGGCCATGTTAAATTTTACAAGTTGACCTTATGGATATATTGTAATTTAAGCTGTTAATCAATATAGCTAACAAAATTCCACAAGAGTTGCATCACTTTCAGTGCATATGAAAATCGTATCAACGTATATTAAGTATCAGCACACGACCGATGAGACATTTTTAACTTAGATACGAAAACATTCTCCCTCTTAAATTCCAAGCAAACTTTACAGAAAAATTATATTATTCTGGAATATACCTACCTACTTACAAACAACTCGATGAGTGCCCTGTGATCGTTTATATGTGGTATTGTCTATTGGTCCCTTTGTCAGGCAACGGATGACAGTGTTTGTAAGAGTACTTTGCCCGATATGTTATGCTTGTTGACAACCCCGCATCCATAAAAAAATATGTAAAAGATGGGATGGATGTGGCGTTGTTCAAAATTTTGTTTAAAACTCCGAAGTATCTCCATCGTGCATAGCTCTGTCCTAAGCTGAATTTTAGTTTTTTCTATTTAGACCGTTTTGGTTATTTGTTCTCTATCAGCTTTAACATGATATTGGGTTAATGGACTTCCAAATTTTTGGTTTTATCTGCACTGATGAGACATAAGTTGTCGAAATGCGCATATGCAGAACATAAATTAACAGCAACTTCGGTATTTGGTAATTTAGCAAGTGAATTCCGCTGAAACCGGTGCTAGGGGCCGTCTTTAACTTACTATGAGATAAGAGCGTTTGCTCTTTGTTGAAGGCCTCATGGTGACTTCAAGATGAAGAACAACAATGAAAGCGTTGTTCCATTTGCTTAGTATCACCATATATTTAAACGGATTTTGTTCCATATTTAATGAAAGGATATGGAGTAAATAAACATGAGATCATAACACATATGTTAACTCCAACTGCAATAAATTAAATGAGCTGTATGGCCATTTCGGAAATTAATTTCTCATCAGCAGCACTAGAACCCAAACAAAGGAAATCCATATTCAAAAAATGTTTAAAATGCATAAAACCAAACGAAATCCAAATAATCAGTAATATCAAATATAGCAAAGGACAAAACTACGATGGAGGGAGTTCATCTTTCGGTTTTAGAATTTACATAAATTTAGATAATATTAATTGAACAAAGTGTACACATGAGATATTATCTCATGTACAAGTACACCATATCTAAGAAAAATAAAGAGCATACATCTACTCCATATTCCTTTATTTGTTAACTCTCAAGCCTATGGAGTGTACATTTCACTGTTGATTCGTTACTGTCGAGCATGTAGGTCATACAGTGATTTTTGAACAGAGTAAAAACACTGTCCCAAAAGCTGCTTAGTCAGGGATTTTTTTCACCCTTTGTTACTTTCATCCCTTCAGAAATTCTATGGCCGTCACCATGGCATCATTGACAGATATGACGTGTTTTTGTCCCAAATGAAAACCGACATTTTCAGCTAGATATCACGTCTTCATGCATTTGACATAACCGAATTTTACTCAACCCTGGATTGACTCACTGATGGTGTGACGGGTGCTGCTAGCGGAGCAGGACATGCTTAGCCTTCCGGAGCACCGGATGTCATCCACGGTTTTCATGGCAGTTCACACTATGAGTACCTTAGTTCTTAATGTTATCTTTCAATTTCCGTGCATTGTAGCTGTCTCACGTCCTTGTTTTGTTTTTGTTTTTATCTGTTGCTGTTTTATCTTGTCTTTTGACTTTGATTTTTGTAGTCATCGCTTTAGTATTCTACTGCCGTTGTTTCTGGAACGGATAATTAACAAAATCCAAACGTTAATGTGAATTTTGCTTCTGCAGATGTCCATTTCGACAACATATGTCTCTTCAGTGCAGAAAGCATAGACATTTTTTGGACAAAGGATGCAAATCTTGCGGCGTGTTCGTATTTTTAAGATTTTTGATTATGCAGTATGAAAGGTACTTATCAGACAAAACTCTACCAATATTTGTAAATAAAATAAATGCTCTCCCTCCATTGTAGAAAATTTGAAAATCCATGAAGATTGTTCCTTCACTATGTTATATGTTTGCATGGTTGAAGAGGACAGAATGTTGCATGAAAGAAACGCCTAATATAATGTAAAATAAACAGCATATAAAGAAATCACTCAGTTCGCTCTTTCTCCTCCAAAAACATATACGCACATGAATCAAACACTTGGAGCAAAAAAAAGTTTTAAATGTCAAAATTTTTCAACAATTCACATTAACTTATTTAACTGGAGTACAATTAGTGTCGACAGAAAATAAGTGTTGATGTAATCAATAAAAGTATTGCTCGATTGTTTGTTTTTCCATGTATTTGTAGACCCCTCTTACACGACCTCCATCTAACCATGTTGGAGAAGAACATTCACTCCAAATTAATTTATTGTTGATTAAACATCAAATCCTGCCCAAAAAAGTCGTAATAGAGAATAAACATACAAAACAAATATCTAAAATATTTAAATTTAAAGGAATGTTTTTCAATTCTTTTGGGTCAATCTACCATGGAAAAATTAAGACCAACATAAAATATTTATCAAAATCAAATGAAATAGATAATACAACGAATCACTGTATCTGTTTTTTTTTTTTCTTACTCATTGTGAATGATTGAAATCTTATGGATTCTCTGGTATTGACAATTAACTATATTTTTATCAAACTGATATGTTGTATTTACAAAGAAATGTATGCTGGTTAGAACAATGGTACTTGTCGTGATCTGATCGTGTACATGTACTAATTAAACTCTTACGTTTTCCTACATACAGCAAAAAGGTTTTATATTTCAGTGCAAAAAAATGATTGTTGTAATGATCCTGACAATCACTGCTAGTGCATATGGTTTAAAATCCTGCTCCAGGAATGCAGATCTTATGAAGAGTATCCACTACAAACTTAAACTGGTGGAACAAAATGATGGAAAATGTGACTTTGATAGTAACTATAAAAGTAAGAAAACATTTTAAATACAAAATTGATTGGTTTTCCATAATGCTTGTGTCTTGTCTTCAGTGAAAATGTCCTTTTTGAATTCTACAATCAAAAAATTGAAATAACAAAATATAGGTTAACTTGATTTTGGTATTTAATTTCTGCAAATGCCTTGGCCGAAACCAAATAACTTAAAACTGCTAATATAGTTTCTGTATATGGCCATTTCGGTAAATTATATCTTCAGTGCAGAAAAAATTATAACATTTGGAAAGCCGTTAACTCATGATCTGAATATGAGGAAGGCCATTACTTGAAGGTATTTCAAAAGTGATAGAAAACAAACAAGCAATATGATATAAGAACAGAGTTTTGCATTAGGGAGATACTCAGTAGTTTTCAACATGATTTACAAAAATCAAGATATTTCGAATTTCCAAATAAAATCAGCTTTCGAGTCAGAACAGAAGAATTGTCTACTGGGTTGATGAATATCTTTGGGACTAATAGTCGACCGACAGAGACACCGATCCAGTGGTAAAAGATAACTAATTAACAACAAATGTCCCTACATTTTTGATATTGAATTATTTCCTAGTCACCATCTTGATCTGCTTTTGCACCTCTATGAAAACGATCTAATGAATACTGTTTCT
>MJUU01021522.1:113936-128875 GCA_002080025.1 Modiolus philippinarum
GGGGGGGGGGGGTAGTTGTGTTTTTTAAATAAATAAAACGAACCAAATTATAAGTCAACTATTCAAGGACTTCGTGCAACAGTCCTCGGATCAAACAAAACAGCTGTGGCTTGAGGACCCAGTCTATAACTGTTTTGTTATACCTTTTCATGTTAAATTAATGTGTTTAAGTCTTTAAAATCGATCTATATTACATGTTAAATACGCTCAATTCACGTCGCCAATTTGGTTGTACAAACGACAGGAGATCATGAGTTGTAGGACTATCCATGTGATGCGCTTAGGATTACATTAGATAACTTAATACCGAAGTTACAGTAAATTTTGTTTTCAATCCAGATAAAGTTAAAATACTAAGAAGGTATTTAGATGGCCATAAATCAAAAGATGTAAAAAGCTGACAGAGAACAAATAACCAATTATATCTAAAGGAAACGTCAAAATCAGCTAAGGATAGAGCTTTACATGAAGGAAATAATCTTACAATTTTGAAATAGTCTGATATTGATAGTTTCCAAATAAAATCGGTTCAATGGACCAGTAGCGAAGTAATGACCATCCGACTCTAACAGTCTGTCGGCGGAGAAATCGAACCAGTGATAATAAATAACTTAATATTCATATGGAGATCGACACAAAGACACATTGGCACACGTTTCATTTAAAATTGTTCTCTCTCCCTCTTTTAGATGGGTACACTTTTGAATGCAATAAAACCTTAGATCGACTGTAATCGAATAAAAAGTGAAAAGCTGAAATCTCAGTATTAAAATTCCTTTAAGAAACTTTGTCATCTTCTTTAAAAAGAAAGGCTGACACATTTTACGAAAGGATATGGAGCAAATCAACATGAGATCATAACACATATGTTAACTCCAACTGCAATAATTTTAATGAGCTGTATTGCCATTTCGGAAATTAATTCCTCATTAGCAGCACTAGAACCCAAACAAAGGAAATCCATAATTTCAAAAAATGTTTAAAATGCATTAAACCAAACGAAATCCGAATAATCAGTAATATCAAATAAGCTAAGGATATAACTACGATGGCGGGAGTTAATCCTAAGGTTTTAGAATTTACATAAATTTAGATAACAGTAATTCAACAAAGTGTACACATGAGATATTATCTCATGTACAAGTACACCATATCTAAGAAAAATTAAGAGCATACATCTCAACCGCGGGGAATTGTTTTACCAACTCCACACTGCAATAAAAGACAAACTCATCAATAGTAAGTTGGGATTTACAAGAATGCTGGTCGACATAGTGGATTCAATTTGTCATGTACAGGAAAAATAATTTTCATACAACAGTGTTTTCAATTTTCAACGTCAAAAATAATTTCCGAAATTTTAAGGCCTTGGAATTTATATAGAGTTGAAATAATCTCAAACCTAATATAAAAACAACCAGCTGCCGCAAGTGAAAGGTGGTTGTTTTGAAAATAAAGGTGGTTGTTTTAACCACCTTTAAATAGGAATGGAAAACACTGGACATTTTGTCGTGTCAATGGCAACCAAGGATTTGTCAAGCATAATACATAATAATAAAACCATGCATATCAAAGCATTTGATTTTGGAATCTCAGTCGGCAAATTGTGTGCCTATAAAACTAACTGAATCCACATACCATAAAGAATGTCTGGAATAATGATATATGTGACATTAGAATTAGTTTAAAATATTTATTTTGCTCAAAGAAAAGACAAATCGGATCAGACACAAGTAAATCATACTTATGAAGTCGTCTCCGTAATACAATAAGTTACATATAACATAATAGCATGCACTTTGATATATATAATAATTAATGATAAACAATATACAACATGTATACTGAAAAATATTGAGAACGAAAGGAAATATATCAAATCATGTGTGTGTGTGTGTGTGTGTTTCATTTGTCAACAAAAAAAAGCATGCAATAAGGAATCGTTTAAACTTTTTGATTAAATCAAAAACGTGCTTGAAAATAAATTCATTTTGCTCATTCAAAAGTTGACAATTTCCACAAGTGTTATATCAAGATTAAGGCCAACAGGAAGCCAACTTAATCTGTCGATCAATTCAAAATGAATATTTTCATACAGAGGACAATCAAAAAGGAAATGATGTATATGTTCGTATCTAGCACCACAACGACAAGACGGATTTAGCCACGATGTTTACCCTGAACAGAACATAATTTAAGAAGGATGCCGAGCATCTGAGCTGTGCTAATATTATATTCAACTTCTTTGGCCCATAATAATAGTATTTTGGACCTACGGTCATATCACTATTAATCTTTAGTTTTCCTTTAAGTGAAGAAATACTGTCACAGTTTCGTGTTGAAATATCAAGGCTATTCCAGAGTCTTATAGTTGAGGGAATAAAGGAATCTTTCGTAAGAGACAATCGTGTAAAGGGAACAATAATATTACTGCCATTTCTCAAGGGATAAACAGTAGTTGATTGAATAGTTGGAGGGAGCAAACTGGTCAAATAAGTAGGGGCCAGTTTATGTTGAATTTTGTAAAACATTTGAAATTTTCTTATCTTACGTCTCTCTTTTATTGATTCCCAACCAATTTCTCCATAAATGATTTCAGTTTTAGTAAAGATTGGAAGTCCAGTGATAATTCTTGCAGCTTCAAATTGTAAATTTTCCAAATCATTTGAGTATACAGTACCACAGTTATCTCATAACTCGTTAGCATATTCAAAAATTGGTCTTATATACTAAATACAGTTTTCTAAGTTTCTCCTGCTGAGGCTGTACTTTAATTTACGTAAGACATCGATATATTTCGAAGCACTGGACATAATATTATCAATATGGTTATTCCATTTAGCATCCACGCTAATTGTAACACCTAAATGTTTGTGTATATTTGTATTAGGTATACTTTGTCCATTCAGTTCAAAATTAAGATTTGGAGATTCTGTATTCGAAAATTAGAATATCTCAGTTTTATTTATGACATCAACCATTTGTTTGACCAATCGTTTAATTCTATCAAGTCATGATCAATTACAGACTTAATCTGTAAAGGATCATGACTCGAATAACCAAACGATGTATCATCAGCAAATAGGCGATTAAGTGAAAATAATTTGTCAGCAATATCATTGATATACACGATAAAAAGTAAAGGTCCCGAAAGAGACCCTTGTGGTACTCCGGCTGGAATGCTGAAAGGCAAAGACGATAATTGGTTAATCAGAACTTTTTGTTTTCTGTCATTAAGACAATTTTCAAACCAATTTAACAGTGTTCCTTCAATACCATATGCCTCTAATTTATATACCAAGCCCCTATGCCAAACTGTATCAAAGGCTTTAGAGAAGTCACAGAAAACAAAGCAGCTAGTTTCTTTCTTATCTAGAGAGTTCAAGATACTATTATACATTTCTTTCAACTGATAGAAATCCAGATTGATATTCATAGATCAATTTATTCCGTTGAAGATGGTTGTAAACATGTTTATATATCATTCTTTCCATTACCTTTCATACACAGCTTATTAAGGATATATGTCTATTAGATGGAAGAGACGGGTCGCCTTTTTAAAAAAAATTGTATTATGTTTGCAGCTTTCCAGTCGGCCGGATATTTACATTGCTGTAGAGATTTATTAAAGATAATTTGTAGGGAAACAGCCAACCTTTTTGGACATATTTCTATTATACGATGGCTAATCACGTCTGGTCCCGATGCTTTGTTCGGTTGCAAAATTTTAATGATATCCACGATTTCTCCAAAGGTAATGTTCAGATCAGATAAACGTTCATTTGTTTTTAGTTCAAAGGTTGGATGTGGACCAATTTGACCTTGAGGCTCAGAAATTAATATAAAATATTTATTAAGTAGTTCACACTTGTCGTCGTCTTGATAAGCTATCTAATTTTGATCATTAATGATATTTAGTAGGGGTGGAATACAGTTTGAACCTTTATTCAACATTATTAACTTTCTCATAATTTTCCAGTATGTTTTGGGATTAGCTGAACTTTCTAAAGTTATGTTATCAATATTTTTTTTAGCAATTCTTTTAAGGTTATTTACTTTATTTCTTTAATTTCTTATATCGGAATCTATTTTTGAATTAAGGAATGTTTTCCTTAGTCTATCTCATGTTAGTATTTCTTTCCGAAGTTCGTTATTAAACCAAGGTTTATCGTTTTTACGTATTGTTTCTAATTCAGTTGGAATGCAATCCTTTGCGATCTTGAGGAAAGTTTCTGTAAATGTTTCACACATGAAGTCCATGACATCAATGTCGGAAAGGAGAGCATTCCAATCCACTAAGTCCATTTTCTCACAAAACCTCCTTTTTATTCACAGTAACTTCGGTATTTAGTTGTTTTAAGAATTCACAGTATTAAGAATTCACAGTAACTTCGGTATTTAGTTGTTTTAAGAATATATCTGAATTCTTTCTTTAATTAGCTGATAAACACCAGGGACCGAGTCAATGAATTATGTGTGTACCGATACCAGTTTTGCATCATTTAATTATGTAACCCGTTATTGATGTTCACCCAGCTATGATTAACATAGTGGAGAATATACATATACAACACAAAAAACTAAAGCATTGACAGTGTGAACTCTAAAAAAACAGAGTGACTTCAGGTGCTCCAAAGAAATTAATAACATTGGAAATACAAGGAAACAAAGACATCATACAAGTATGACAGAGAAAAAAATTAAGATTCACATACAGAAGAACACGAACAAAAGTAAAAACCATGGGTGAAATCAGGTGCCTCATTCGAGTAAGCATCTCCACTTCCTTATAAGATAACCGCAATTTTGAAAATGTACATCCCCGTAATAAAGTGAAATCCAGAAAGGAAATAATACAAACCCATAGTTGTTAAAAGGAAATATTTGCTGTTATCTAGGAAACAGAAAAAGAGAGGAACTTGACACCTTTTACTCATGATTGTTTGTTTATTGAAGGCGTTGAGAAATGACAATTCATTTGGCAACACCTTCAACTCTTCATAATACCAAAGGGGGGCACAACAAGCTACAACAAAACAGTATTATTGTCTATTGATATCAATTCAAGTGACCTAAACAGCAACTTTCCTTCAGCTTCTGGGTATCTTAGTTACATAAATGCCCTTACAATCAGAGTTACATTGCTTGGTCTACCAAATGTCCCTGTCCTAGCTCCTGACTTCATTACTACTGCAGTCAAAGATTGCCTAAAGATATATCTTGATAAAGTATACTAAAACGAAGGGTGAATCAGATGTGGACTCCTAAAAACGCGAAAAATATCTGTCTTTAATTTAACTATTGCATTGGTGGAAAAAAAACATTTGACATTTCTGCACTCTACACTACTCTCGCAAATGATAAGTTAAAGTCAGTACTCCGGGATTTCATTTATTAGTCTTTCTTCAATGAAAAAGGTGAAACATGATATTTTACGAAAGGATATGGAGTAAATGAACATGAGACCATAACACATAAGTTAACTCCAACTGCAATTAATTTTAATGAGCTGTATGGCCATTTTTGAAATTACTGCCTCGTCAGCAGCACTAGGATCTTAACATAGGAAATACACAAATTTCAATAAATGTTTAGAATGCAAAAAACCAAACGAAATCCGAATAACCAGTAATATATGTAGCATATTTGTAAGCAACTGAGCTCTATCAAGGAAGTCACTGTAAACTGGAAAACTTCCAATACTTTTTTTGTAAAATTTGTTGAAAAATTAGGAGTGTCTCCTATATGTAATGTTCTTTCCTTAGCTGATTTTGGCTTTCCATTTAGATCATATTATTTGTTTGTTCTCTCTCAGTTTTTAAACATGAGTTGACGGTATTTCAAATGTTTAATCTTTTCTGCACTGAAGAGATATGGCTTATTGAAATGGCAATATGCAGAAACTTAATTTAAATTTAAATTAAGTACGGTATTAAGTTATTTATACACTAGGGTTATGTACAATACTAGTAGTTGCAATTGTCATTGCAGAAATTTTGCGGTCGTCACCATGATTTGATGTGTTTTTTTTCACACGGAGGATAGGCAGTTTAAGTAGCCCCAAAGTTTATTGCCGTAATGACAAGCAATCACTACATGTATGACAAAAACTGAACTTTTATTGGATGTGATTGGTGCCATCATCCTTACGATTCTGAAATACTAGTACCTGATTATACTCCAATTTTCAGTGAGTTTACACTATTGGCGTCTTTGTTTCCTGTGTTGTCTTGTAAATTCTCACACCGTATTTGTTTAATTTGTTGTTGACTTTGTTGACAATTATTTGTTCTTGTAGTTGTCCTTTTCCGTTCATTGTAGCTGTCTCACGTCCTTGTTTTGTCTTTTCTTAACTCTGTTGCCGATCTCGTCATGTATTTGGAGTTTGATTTTTGTGATCATCGCTTTCCTTGTATTCTACTGCCGTTGTTTCAGAGATAAATAGATGATTTTCAAACTTTTCACCATTTTATTTTTTGAGGTTTAGAGAAGAAATGTGTATTATGTAAATGGCTTTGTTTTAGAGATAGAAAAGGACAAACACCAATAAGCCATCCAATAAATCTATAAACTACTAATATCGCAGTAGTGGCACAACATTTGATAAGTCAGTACCACAATCTGCCATGGAACTACACATGAAGAACATGAATAAGACAAAAAGTAGACAACGATCTAGGAACGATCTAGGAACTCGGGACAGCCGGACTTGGTACCGGCACTAGCAAGAGCCAGCGGTAGGGTTAATACCTTATTTCAGCTGCCACGCGTAGAGATGAAAATGCTTATTCAACTGGAGCACATGATGATACCACTTTTGTATGCGTTAACACTACTAGTGCATTTTTGTTGCGTTCTTGTTTGTTTTTCTTGCAATGCTTATTCGTTTTGTCTTTGATATTTCGTCTAAATTTGTGTTAAATATGAATTACCATGTATCTTTTTCTGTTTTTGTTGTCTGTTTTAATTTTATGACATAATTCTTAGTTTTTGTTTTGGCGTTTGTTTACCTTGCTGATATATTAGGCGGTCATTATTATAGCTGTACCGAAGAGTGATTTTTGTTGTATAAACGGCGTTGAACTGTTTATTTATCTCTAAGGGAAGGTTTTGAGCTATAAAAAGCAACGAAGGGATAAAGAATAAATGCACATGAGACAAAGTCTTTACAAAAACAGCAATGGAACACTTTTATTGTTTTTCTTCATCTTGAAGTCACCATGACGCCTTCAACAATGAGCTTAGCCCATACCTCATAGTAAGTTCAAGACGGCCCCTAGCACCGGTTTGAGCGGAATTCATTGCTAGATGTCGAGCAATGCTACATCCATGACTGTATAAACATGGATTCGGGATCGTCAGCAAACATAAAATTAACTGGCAAAGTGTTCTTACAATTGCTGTCATCCTTTGCCCGACCAAAAGACTAACAGAGGACAATAACAACACTTAAACAACCACAAGGCACTCATCGAGTCAAAAGTAAGAAAACTTGGCATTGTAAAATCATGTTAAGGATCTACTGCTGCGGTCAATTTGAGCCTCTATCCCCTCTAAGTTTTGTTGATTAAAGTGTTGTTTCAGTTATGATATCAAGCAAATATTGATGCATAAAGTTAAATAATCATTTATTTTTATACACAAAAAAAAGAATTTTTTTTATAACCAGCACATGTATTATTTTTACTGAAATGATCTTCACAAAAAACTTCCAAGCAAAAACTAAATGAGGGGTATTGATGAGAAATTCTATACTCTCTATGTGGATGGATAACATTTGACTGACTAAACAGACCGGTGAAAAGGTTGGCAGAGGTACATTTCAAAATGGTGTGTCAACACTTTGCACTATTAATGCACAAAAAGCATTGACCCAACAATATTGGCAGATAACACTATTAATGAATAAAGGATAACAGAAAACACTTAAAATGGCCGAACATTACAATCACATGCCACAATCCACAAGGGAACTGCACAAGAAAAACAATAAAATGACAAAAGACATAAACCACGATAGGAACTCGGGATAGTCGGACTTGGTACCAGCACTAGCAACAGCTAGCGGTAGGGTTATACCAGTAAATAGGTACCCAAACATCCAAACTATGCATTATCCAGTGAATAAAAGCGAGTAAATATACTGAGTAAAACTACAATAATACAATTGTTTTTGATATTTTTATGAAGTTGACCCTTCATCATATTTAGTATTCTATTATCTAACGTAGGGCATCACAGAATAGGATTTATGGTTATAAACTCTCAACCTATAAAAAACATTCCTAATGGTGGTGTTGTTATCTATGATACAGTGATAACAAATGTTGGTGGAGGCTACAGTATTAAAACAGGAAAATTTACATCACCCAGGGAAGGACTGTATTCATTTTCCTGGACAACACTATGTTACATGTATGTCGGACAATCTTTTCAAACAAACATGTTCCATAATGATCAGGTAATAATCAGAAATCACGCAGTAGCTAGCGGTTTAAATCAAAATATACCATCAACTCAACAAGCTGTCGTATACATGAAGAAAGGAGACACAATCTCTATTAAGGCCATTGGAACAGGGAAGTACATGTTTTCTAATAAATGGAGCGGTTTTAGTGGCTTTTTGGTTTGAAATATATCAAAATTTGGTACAGAATTAAAATAGTCTACAATGTTTCTTATAATAGGTTATATTTTATTCAAACACATTTGTTTTGGGTCGTTATAACCTGGAGATGGGATGTTGTCTCCTTGACATTTACCCAATTTCCTTTCATTTTCATACAAAAAAAGTAATTATGGATTAAGCAATGACGGGGTATGGAGTAAACGCACATAAGACAAAACCCCACTAGATGTTACGGTGAACTATGCATATATAAGTATATACATGGAAACACTGTAGATGCATTGACAATGTAAAGTTCTGATCTGAGACTTCTTATTCATTCGGATGGTTCATTATAACTGCTTATAGTTACCCTCTTTCTCTTCGGGTTTTCCGATCTCATGTACGGCTAATTTGATCAAAAACGTAGTCCTTTTTCCTTGAAATGCGGGTAATAAAAAATTACCGAACCAAACGAATGAAACAAAAAGACAAATCAGGTGGAAAGATACACACATACATTCTTTACGTAACAGATGATATCGACAACATATTCTGCTTGAATCCGTTAAATTAGCTTTGAGACCTAGAGACCTGAAAATTTTGCACACATACTGGCCTTTCATTGATGGCTACTGAAATTTATGATGATTCAAACCCTTCGGGAAGTTTTGAGTTTGATTTTTCTTCCGTAGTACGACAGTGTTCTACCAGCAGACTAGGCTTCTTGAGCTAGCCGGCAGTTTAGCAGCGTGCACGTCTTGACCCATCTTTCAAAATTACGTATTGTCTTTTTCTCTCCTTTCAAGATTGTCATCATTGAGCTATTGGTCTACATGTATTGGGTTTTATTCGTATGTTTTTTTATACTAAAGGGAAACGGGGCAGATAAAGGGGAGGTTTTTGTACCCAGAAACAGGTTTAACCCTACCGCTAGCTTTTGCTAGTGCCGGTACCGAGTTTTGCTATCCCGAGTTTCTGTTGTTGTTTACTTTTGTCTTGTACATGTTTTCCTGTGTAGTTCCCTGGCAGATTGTGGCATGTAATTATAATTTTCAGTAATTGTATGTGTTTCCTGTTATCTATTTTTTACATACAATACTTTAAGAAAGGGTATGAATTACATGCACTCGATACTATAACACAAGAGTTAGCTCCAACTTCAGATATTTTTATTGAGCTGTATGGCCTTTGTCTATTTTTTTGTTATTGTAATATGTCTTGTCATACTGTTTTCTCTAATTTCTGTCATGTTTTCAATTTTCCTAAATGATGTGAGAAAAAACGTTTCTTATCTCTAGAGAGAAAGTCGTTCTCTGTCACTAATTGAAATTCAATTATGACGTCAAATATGATTTCCGTTTTCCGGCTTTACCACTGTAACGCCTGCAAAAAAGGACGCCACACTCAAAGAACACATTTATTTTGGATAAGAGAAAAGGGGTCAGGGTTTTATAAGCAATTCAGGTATCATCAAAATGTTATACTGACCATAATATATAATTATAATTATAATTACCAAATTTTCAACCAGTGCACCTACTTGTATAAATGAATGTAACCTTACTATCATAGCCAAATTTTTGCAGCAGGACTACAGATTTCATAAATTGTTGAATAAATTAAAACGTTTTAACATAGATATGAACATTTGATATCTTAACATGGCTTTACTCGCAAGCAGCTAATTATCAAGGGAATTTCTAGTCCTTTTTTACGGTAATGTTTTAAAAATGCCAGAAACTGACCAAAAAAAAATCCGGAAAAAGCTGAGACGTAACTCACATTCTTTACCTGATATAGGATATTATGCTTAAATCCATTTAACTAGCTTTGAGATCCAATAACAAGCCTCTCACTGATACAACTGATTGCTACTGAAGTATATGATGATTCTTTCCCAAAACCTTTGGTAATTTTTTAGGTTGATTCTTCTACAGTAGTTTCACTATGTTTTACCAGCGAACTAGGCTCCTTTAACTAGCAGTCAGATTAGCGGCGAGCACCCAGTGACTCCTCTTTCGTTTTGTCATTTTCTCGCCTTTCAATATTGTGGTCATGGAGTTAGAAGCCTACCTGCATTGGGGTTTATTCGTATATTTATTATACTATAGGGAAACCGGACATAGAAAGGGGAGGTTTGGATACCCATAAATCGATTTAACCCTACCACTGGTTTGTTAGTGCCGGTACCGAGTGCGACTGTCCCGAGTTTCTAATATTTGTTAACGTTTCTCTTTTGTCTTTTTTGTGTTTTTCCTGTGTATTTCACTAGTAAATTGTAGCATGTAATTGTAATTTGCAGCCACTGTTATCCCTTTCTATTCACTAGTAAATTGTAGCATGTAATTGTAATTTGCAGCCACTGTTATCCGTTTCTATTTCATTTACATCTCAAGACTATTGTTTTCGATGCATTGACTTTCTTGATAGAGCCGGTTAGATCACAAATAGGCTACTTATCCCTTTATTTGTTTGTTTACTTAAACAAAGGTCTGTTACCCATGGCTTGAGCTTATCACTGCAGAAGTTTTACAGTTGACCTCATGATCTTGTTGGCCCCTATATGATATCTGTTTCCCAGATGAAAACAGATCTCTTTCTTTAACAGTTCAGGATCGGTGTTTCCTCTACTGGATTAGACTTAACTACTTGATTTGACATGTTCAACACAACGGGAGTATTATAAGCAACAAGAGATGTGGGTATCTTATAAGAAGGAAGAGATGCTTAGTCTATCGATGAACCTGATCTCTCCCATGTTTTATTTGGGTTCATGTTGTGCATCTATATGTGTGTCTCCATTTTCTTTTCTGCAACGTGTTTCCAATGTTTTCATTTTTTGTTGTTGTTGAATTTTTCTAATTTTAGACTGACTTCGAATTGACCAAATAGTTTCACAGAAGATCTCGAAATGTGTTTTCATATAGGTTCAGTGCAAACTATATGTCATCGCTAGCGGTTGTCTTGGTTTAAGTTAAAACATCAAGAACACATTTTTACTTGCGACCTTTCAAAGAAATTTGTTGCAAAGTTACTCTTTCAGTTTGCAAAGAACTATCAGAAGAGAAAATCTTTGAAAGTGTTCCTGATTGGGGTCGTATATTAGACTATATTCTCAATTGACGACCATCTTCTAGTAAAGCGCAACCGTGAAAACATAATAATAAAAGGTACCCTTCCAAGTATAATGTTGCCAATTTTGGTCCAAATTTGCCAAAAAATTCTCTACATAAGTTTCCCATAGGTTCCAATGCTACACTTTGTTCTACCAGGTCTTGTTCTTATATGTCTAATAGTTAAGAAGAGAATTTTGAAAGTGTTCCCATAACGTCCGAAGTTAAACCATGCTCCCTCTGATTTTAATCTTGATTAGAGTGCAAACATGAAAAACACCTGTCTTAAAGGATACCATTCTAGTACTTTTGTGGTTGATTTTGGCTACAGTTGGCCGTGTCAAAACAATGGCGATAAAATATCAAAGGAACAAATTACAAGATAACAGAAGTCTAAGTCAAGAGGTAAGGCAAAGACGAGAAAACCAGAAGAGAGAAGACTAAAAACACCACATACACACAAAATACACGAACACTAAAAACTAAACACAACAGTATGAATTTCAAATAAAAAACAGAGTGACAACAGGTGCTCCGGAAGGGTAAGCTTGTCCTACTGTATACATCATCCGTCACACTTTAGTGCTTCAAAACCCATTAAACTCAAAATCGGTAATGACAAATCCAGGAAGAGGTGAAACTAGCTGAAAATGCCTGTTCTCATTTGTTTAACCGACACTACATATCCATCTATGTTGTCGTAGTGGCGGCCATAGGATTTCTGAAAGGACGAAAGTAACATATTTTGAACATATATCAGACTTAGCAGTTTGTCAAAACTAAGAGTATGACGAGCTTTAAAAAATTCAAAAGTCAAACATGTTCATATTTAGATAAGAATTCATTTGGTTGAGGCCAATTAATAGTAGCATATTGTCATTACGATGACATATAGAGAAGGCTAATTGACAGTAAAACTCATCGTTGCCAAGCTTAACGAACAAATGTCTAAGGAAAAGTGATAGAAATAGCTCACTGTCAACACTATTAAAAAATACATATAAGGTAAGTAAACTGACAGAAAAACTCGTCATTCCTAACCTTAAGGGGGTACAGGGGGGTAAAAAATGTGTCAGATAGAATTGTCTGTTATTTTGATGATTTATACTTTATTATTAGAGCATAAAAAACTAAAATAAAAGTTAGGGATCACCGAACATATAAGAATGAAATATGTCATATAAAAAATCAGCTATTTTGGTTGATATAATGGGAAAATTAGCAAATTTTAACAAAATTTTAATTTATTTTAGTTACATCAGATAGAATATTTTTAAAATTTGGTAAATCATTACCTTATATATTGTTATTCAATTTCCACGAAAAAAATCTGGGAGTCACCGAACTTATTTTTGTATAAATCGCTAAAACTGTTTTTTCCTATTACTTCTATACAAATTATCTCCACTTAATGGAACAGGAGTTTGCTGAAAAGGTTCAATATTCTGCATGGTTACACAATGAAAGTGGCATTTTCTATCAAATTTAACTATTATAACACATTGAAAATGGTTTCTGCATCATTCCTATAATGATTTTCATTTTTGTGACATGCGCAAGAATGATGCTCGCTTAACGAAGATATATGACAATGAACAAGTTATAGAAAAATCGTTGTTAGCTCAAAGAAGACATATGACAAAGGCAAAATGATAGTTACAGCTTATTATTCCCAAGGTTAAAGACACTTGAAAGAACCAATGTGACGGAAACATTTTTTTTATAAATATTTAATTATGTATACAATAGAGTTTTGGGACAGGTTCTCGGCTTAAAAGTGACATCTCGACAAATGCATAATGACAGCAATTTTAGCATTAATGCTAAATTTCAAAGATACATTTTACATAGGGTTCATAAATCTCAGCAAAGCGTATAGAAGACAAATGACAGAGGTACAGATAAAATGTCTCGTCATTCTTAAGGGAGTTTGAGCGTCAGATTTACAGAAGCATTCAATATCCACGGGTTTTATCCATTCGAATAGTGTTAAAACTTTTGCACATGGATCATATTTTCTTGGTAATATGTCACTTTAAAATGTATAAAATGGACAATGTATAAAATTTAATCAACTTCCAATTATATTTTCATATATTTAAATGCATATAAACATCTTACGCAAATTAAAGGAAAATTCTAGAGAGAACTGTTTCCCGCAAAAAATTTGATGTCTTATAACTCAAAAATTCCTTCGTGGGTTTTCAAAATTTTTTGCTCGTTGTTCCATTAGCAGTGCTCTTCAAAACAAAAGGTCAGAATTTTAATTCTAATTACAAAATTTCTGACACTCGTACTCCCTTAAGCTTAGAGAAGTCATGACAGAAGCAACTGAGGGAATCTCTGTTAAGACAGGAGACATATATGAATGAGGAATATAACAAATCATATCATTATTGATAAACTCAAATTACAAAGACAAAGTGACCGCGAAACCTCATTGATTCGACCCTTAATGAATATGGAAACGAAACAACGGCATTAAAATACCGAAGAAATGAAGGGTGTGTATATCACATTGATCAAATAAGCAATGAGAGGAAATGAAGTAGGTGCACATTAAACAAAGTGGCTACAAATACATTGCAAACTCCAAGCAATGGAACAACGCTTTTATTGTTGTTCGTCATCTTGAAGTCACCATGAGGCCTTCAACAATGAGCTATGCTCAAATCTCATACTAAGTTCAAGCAAAAGCCGGTATAAGCGGAATTCATTACTATATGTCGAACAAACGCTACATCAATGTTTTATGACTCAAAGTCAAGAGACAAATGGACTAAAAGAGCCTATCATTACCAAGAGAATGTAATTGAAGCATCTTGTATATATCTTGTCTGTCTGTGAAGGACCTGGTACTCAGAATTCTGAAAAAAAACAAATTCATGCACAAAAAATTTAAAACGGATGTTAAAGTCAATGTACAACACAACATTGTATAAATCAGTGTGTGATAAAAGACCAATTATGCTGCAATTTTTCATTTACCGACTACATACTGTTATTAACAACTTACTTATACAATAAAAATCAGCAAATAACTCAATACCGAAGTTACTGTGAATTTTGATTCTGCATATGCGCATTTCGACAACTTATGTCTCTTCAGTGCAGATAAAATCTAAATGTTTGGAAGACCATAAATCCAAATATGTTTCAAACTGATAGAGAACAAATTACCAAATATGATCTAAATAGAAAGCCAAAATCAGCTA
>MJUU01021522.1:129144-173611 GCA_002080025.1 Modiolus philippinarum
AAGACCATAAATCCAAATATGTTTCAAAACTGATAGAGAACAAATTACCAAATATGATCTAAATAGAAAGCCAAAATCAGCTAAGGACAGAGCTTTGCATGAGGGATATACTCCTTAGTTTCAACAAAATTTACAAAAAATTAGATATTGTAAGGTTCCAAAAAAGAATTGCCTTTCGGGTCAGCACCGAAGTACTGACTACTGGGCTGGTGTATACCCTCGGGGACTTACAGTCCACCAGCAGAGGCATCGACCCAGTGGTAACAAATAACTCAATACCGAAGTTACTGTGAATTTTAATTCTGCATATTCGCATTTCGACAACTTATGTCTCTTCAGTGCAGATAAAATCTAAATGTTTGGAAGACCATAAATCCAAATATGTTTCAAAACTGATAGAGAACAAATTACCAAATATGATCTAAATAGAAAGCCAAAATCAGCTAAGGACAGAGCTTTGCATGAGGGAGATACTCCTTAGTTTCAACAAAATTTACAAAAAATTAGATATTGTAAGGTTCCAAAAAAATATCGGCTTTCAAAGTCATTGAAAGATGAAATGAAAAAAAAAAACAAACAATTATATGCAATAACAAGACAAGCATGCATACCAAAGATTATTACTTAATACCTACAACTTTTCAGAAACTGACATATAGCGTGGTCTCTGAACACCTTAATTGATTAAAAAGGTTGAAAGCTATTGGCAGACAGTTAGGGAAAACTGAAATACAAAGCATGCAATCAACATCTCAAGAAGCATTCTTCAAAAAAAATATTTAGAAATGTTATTTCATGAACTTTTGAAATCTCAAATGGCAATATTTTCCGTATATTGATAAATCCGTAGTGCGACAGTGTTCTACCAGCAGACTTACTAGGCTCCTTGAGCAAGCCGGTAGTTTAGCAGCGAGCATCCCTTGACCCATCTTTCAAAATTACGTATTGTCTTTTTCTCTCCTTTCAAGCTTGTAGTCACGGAGTTAATAGTCTACCTGTATTGGGTTTTATTTGTATGTTTTTATACTTTAGGGAAACGGGACAGATAAGGGGGGGTTTGGGTACCCATAAACCGGTTAAACCCTACCGCTGGCTTTTGCTAGTGCCGGTATCAAGTCTGGCTGTCCCGAGTTCCTATCGTTGTCTACGTTTGTCTCTTGTCTTACACGTGTTTTCTTGTGTAGGTCCCTTGCAAATTGTTGCATGTAATTATAATTTTCAGCCATTGTAGGTGTTACCTGTTATCCCTTTTTTAACATAAGTACAAGGTTCTAGTACTGCTGATGAGGAATAAATTTCCGAAATGGCAATACACCTCATTAAATTTAATTGCATTGATTAAATATGTGTTATGATCTCATGTTCATTAACGCCATATCCTTTCGTAAAATATACATGAGTTTGTGTGGAGTTAGTAAAACAAATCCATGTATTGAGATGTATGCTCTTTAATTTTCTTAAACATTGAAAACTTGTACATAAGATTATATCTCAAGAGCACACTTTGTTTATAACTATTATCTAAATCAATGTAAATTTTACAAGCTAGGGTTTAACTACCTGCATCGTTTTTTGTCTTTAGCTTTTACTATATTTAATTGACTTGACTGGTCATGGGTCAACTGTATCGGGATTATTCAATTTAATCTTAATACACAAGACAGGGAAAATTAAGCCACGCTCAACCTGTTCAATAAATTTGAATAATATATTAATTTGATATTACTGATTATTTGGATTTCATTTGGTCTTATGCATCTTAAACATTTTTTGAAATTGTGGATTTCCTATGTTTGGATTCTTGTGATGCTGACGAGGAATTAATTTCCGAAATGGTCATACTGCTCATTAAACTTTGATCTGTTATGGACTTCGTATCCTTTCGTAAAATGATTAGAACTTATCTGTTTGACACACAACTCTTTTTAAATATCAAGTTGATTTATCGTGCTGAATTTGAAAAAAAATCTCGAAAAACTGTTCTGGAATGACAGTATGACGGACAACAGTAAAATCTATTATACCCTCAACTTTGTTGAGAACATACATGCAGAGGTGTAAGAAAATTATGAATTTGGAGATTCTCTCATTTTGCACCATACTTTTTACAGTAACTTCGCTATATTGTTATTTATTTGCACATTGAAAATGAACAATGTTCTCCACTTTTAGCCGATTTGTTTCTTAATTTGTATGAATCCAGATTCATTAAGGGCCTAGCGTAAGAAAAGAAATAGGCTAGGCAAGTCTTTTCCGTTATACATATGTTTTCTTATTATTGAGCAATTCTCAATTTAAGGGTAACGTTAATCTCATATCCGAAAGTTAACTCAGAATTAAAGAATACCTTTAATGTACCAAAACAGAAATACATGGACTTATATCTCTCGAAGCCAAACTTCACTTCAGATGTGATATATTTCTACTTTTTAACAGTGAACTTCCTGCTTTTGATCAGTTATATTCCCAAATCCTTGTCATATGGCGTCCTCAACTCATTTTACCTTTTCGAACATTTATTTTGTACCGCGATTTTGTCCACAGAGACAAATACTGTCCTAAAAAGGTATACAACTGTCTATATAGAATGTCTACGGTCGTCATCATGAATTGACACTTCGTTACGACTTTTATAATTCACAAATGAGAATAGACATCTTTTGGGTAGATAAAGAATTCATCTGTTTATTACACCTTATGTAAGTAAGCTGCATTCTGATTGGTTAATAGCCGTGGTATTTTTTTGGCAAATACCACCTCACCGTGGTATTTGTCCCAGAGACATTTGTGCGCTTTGCTGAATGAGACATCCGGTGTAATTAAATAGATATATCATGAACGTCGGGATATTTGCCAAAAATACAAGTCTTGGGTCTAAATTTCCCTCGCCTTTCAGGCTCGGGAAATTTTACCGTCTCGCGACTTGTATTTTTGGCAAATATCTCTCCTTATCATGATATATCTGTTCAAAATATCATCGAACTGTCAGACATCGACTATGACAAAAACAGACTTTTCGTTGGCAATGTGACGGATGCCCAACTTGAAGCATATCATTGTTACCTTTCCCAGACCACCTGATGATACCTCAAGTTTTTGTAGAGGTTCACACTGCTTAGTTTTGTGGCGTTGTTGTGCATTTAGTGGTAATTTAGTTTGTCTAAGTAAGATGGTCTCAATTTGACTGTAATATGAACGGAAATGATTTTTGGATTCTACATTTTTGAAATTCTCCGTATCTTTTTTCCGATGTATCGTACTGAATTTAATTATGCTGTTGGAGTAATTTTGTTTACATATAGAAACTGATGACAGGCAAAAAAAGCATTTCAGGAAACTATCATTATAGTTATAAAATTAAATCATGAATAAAGCGTTGCTTATATTTACAAAGTATTTGTAGAGACTTTCTCTCATGTGCATTAGATCGACACTTATACACGGCGCATTCGATTGCTGCATTTGCGAAACAAAATTCGGATGCGGAGTTGATTTGATTTTTAAGCCGGAATATTCCTTATTTGGCCTTTTCATTGTGAGTGTCATACACTTTCCCGCGTATTATCTCCCATTTAACGTAAATATTGTTTATTTCGTTAACTATATGAAATATTTATCTTAATCAAACTGTGACATATATATTTTTTAAGCTCATCATATTGCTGAAATGTATATCTCTAAAATATCAAAAAAAATATAAATGATATTTATTTCATATGAAAGCTAAATAATAAGCCTGTTCTCGCAGTTCCCTTTATATTCTTTGTAAATATTGCTGAAAAACACTGAATTTGGCCTGATTTTTTAAGCCTGATAACAGAAAAAGATGATCGATGACATATCATTTTTATTATATTTTTTCTAACAAATGGTCTATGACCTACACAATATCTTAAAATAAAAAAAATTCTGACTGATATTCTTATTAGGATCGAACTACCTTAATCCATATCCCTTCATGGATTATTTAAGCATATATATTTTTTGAAACTTCCTTGCCTATTCCATTGCACAGAGGTTATGATAGCTACGCATAATTTGAGAGGATTTCCAGCGATATGCTTCATAAAAGTTTCAGTTTTAACGTAGCTAATTGTAAATAGAATTAAGTTAAAAATTAAAAGATTTCAGTACTGAATATGTGTTTGTACCAGTGGACAAAGCCTCAAACACCGTTTCTATTATTTGAAAGAAATACTTTATCGATGTCCAACAAAATGAATTGGATAAGTCTAACACCTTCAACCGTTTTAATTTTGACGAAAAAACGTTAACCAAACAGCACTACAACGATACAGAAATGCTCCAAGTTCCACCTAAAGAAAGCACCTTGCCTACTATAAAATAAATTCCTACACTTGACAAAAATCCCTACAAAGATCGTTTCATTTCGGCATCGAGCAACTGTTCTACCACTAATCTATCCATCAATTTAACCAGTGCATTCAACTGTATTAAAGAATTAGTCAATAAATACTGTGAAAAAACTGATCAAAACTCTGGTGTAAATTATTTTTGGAGTGTAAAAAATTCCATTGCAGTTTTAGATAAATCAAAATCAATAATAAGGCCAGTTTCGTCTGTTGACAGTATTTTATAGTTATTTTATTTTTCAGAACAATAAATGGATATACACAGACAACTCACAGATAATTACATGTACAACACATATACAAAACACCAAATAAAAAAGTTACATAGGGTATTAATTTAATAAACTTTTTTCAAGAAAGAAAAGAAAAAAATCTATAATATTAATAACAATGATGTATTAACCACTGAGTACTGCTTCCAAAAATTCCCATTTTTTCTTTACTAAAACTCTTTGTGTAGGGGTCATAAAGGAAAAAGAAGGCAAACGGGGAATGCGTCAAAGAGACAACGACCCAAAGGGGAGTAATAACAACTCAAAGCCACCATAAGATCTTCAATGAACGGTGAGGAAATCCCACACCCAACGGCAGGGCGGAGTTGGCCCCTAAATAAAGAGTAATAAAGTTCAGCGAAATAAACATCCTCCTCCCATAGACATAAAGTGAACTATCTAGAAAACAGACAAGACACAAAATAATAAATTTCCTGACTTAAGACAGGCGCAACGCTGCTGCGGCGGGGTATATAGTATGTGTTGACAGTTATGATTTTTTAACACTTTATACAACCCATCCACATAAATTGCTTAAATCAAAACTGGGACAACTTATTAAATGATACAAAAATCTTTTAAGTTTCACCCAAAGATAACATCTTACCTACCATGTACTGGGTTCCGAAGCTTCACAAAAACTCTTTAAACATCGTTTTTTATTTCTGCATCAGGTAAGTGTTCTACTACTAATTGATACATTTAACTAGTTCACTTACTTGTATAAAACAGTTGGTTATTAAATACTGGGAAAATCTTATCAAAACTCCGGTGAAAATCACTTCCACGTGATTTGATTAAATCCAAATTGGGAAATCTTATTAAATGGTCTTTTAAATTTTCTGGTCTGCAGTTCATTTGCTCTAACAAAAGCCAGGATTCTTTTCTAATATTACATACAATAGACATGTGATGATATGGTTAATGCACTAAATCTTTTGCTGGACAATATTTTTGTTTGTTTGGCAAGACTATTTATAAGCAAGTAATAGGTATTCCCATGGGTACAAATTGTGCACCTCTTATTGCATATCTTTTTCTTTTCTGTTAGATCGAAACTCCATAATAAAACTTCAAAATGGAACCATACCAAATTTCTATTTTCAATAATAACAGCAGATATATTGACGATATCCTTACAATAGATAATCCCCAGTTTTTAGATTATGTAAACATTATTTAAGAAATAGATTATTGCAAGCGGGCTCTATGCGAGTTAGAACATGGGCAGACCTTATATTTGTCAATATTTTATACCGAGCGATAGCGAGGTATAAAATGAAGACCAATATAAGGTCTGACCATGGTCTCATTTGCATAGAGCCCAATTGCAATAATCTATTTCGATTCATATATATTTAACAAGCGTTTTGAACATTCGAAGCGGCTCTTAGAGGGCGATGATGGGTTTGACACTAGAATAAAATTATGTCGAAAAACTGCATGCAAACAAACTTAAATGGAAATAGATAAATCTATATCGTTAGTTTATTAAAACAAGTCGTTCATAAGCTTATGAATGAATTCAAATAATATGTTGTAAGAATATAAAATACGGATATTTTAAAATTGAAGAGGGTATTTATGTTAGCTGGTTGTATTTCTGATTTATATGAGTGCTCATTGAAAGATATGACGTGTCAGTATCCCAAAATGCAAGTGGACATTTTCAGCTAGATTCACGTCTTCCCGGATTTGACTACCGACTTTGACATTTTCCGAGATTGAATCACCCACAGTGTGACGGGTGCTGTTAACAGAGCAGGACATGCTTACCCTTCCGGAACACCTGATGTCACTCTCAGTTTCACTGCAATTCACACTGTGAGTGCCTTTGTTCTGAATGATGTGGTTTCTGGTTCTGTGCTTTGTGTCTGTCTGGCGTCATTGCTTTTGTGTCTAACGTCATTATTTTCTGTGTTCTCGTTTTTGCCGTGTCTTTTGTGAATTTCACCCCTTTGTTCCTTCGGTATTCTACTGCCGTTGTTTATGTTGTATTTGAAGCCAAAAAAGAAAAGAAAAGAATAAAAGTCAAATTAATAATTTTATTAACGTTTTTATATCTTAATTGTAGAGCATGATATGCAACATAGATAAGATTTCATAACAACAACACATCCGTTGCTAGGTTACGGTGATGTCAATTTCAGTTCCGAGTCTTAAATTTAGTAACTGTTGTAAATTTCTATTATTGTCATTATTTGTTGCAGCTTTTGGGTGATTCCTTATTTAAAAGTTTATTTACACATTAATATTGAGTGAATAAAATGTGAAACTGTACATTACGAATGTCCTTTTGTAATAGATATACGCATGTGCTAAAAATATTGTTGGAATTAGTACATAGCTTTGTTTCCAAAGCCATATAAGAGAGTCATATTAGAATTACCCGCAACAACTGAAATTAAATAAAGCTAACAATGATTCCAAACACTGACCTTTTCTGGATCTAACTATCATTATTGACTCCGGTAAAATAAAAACTAAAATATACGATAAACGAGATGATTTTGATTTCACTATTACTAATTTCCCTTTTCTTGACGGCGGTGTACACATTACAGTTATTTCTTAACTGGTACAATTCGCAGTAGTTTGTTCTACTATTTACGATTTTAATGAACGTAACCTTACTACCATTGCCAAACTTTTACAACAGGATTACATATTTCATAAGTTGTTGAATACATTTAAGAAATTTTATAATAGATATGAACATTTTGATATCTAAATATGGCGTTACGTGTAAACAGCTTATTACTTAGGGCATTTCTAATCATCGTTATTACGGAAATGTTAGAAAATGCCAGAATTGATTAAAAGTGCAGAAAAGCTAGGACGAAACTTACATTTTTTACTTAATAAGGGATATCGACAAGATATCTGCTTGTATCCGTTAAATTAGTTATGAGACCTAGTGATCTAAAATGTTACACACACACTGGCCTCTCAATGATTCTGCCGAATCTACTGAAATTTATGATGATTCTTGACCAAACCCTTCGGGAAGTTTTGAGTTTGATTTTTCTTCCGTAGTGCGACAGTGTTCTACCATCACACTAGCTTCCTTGTGCTAGCCGGCAGTTTAGCGGCGATACCCCTCGACCCTTCTTTCAAAATTACGTATTGTCTTTCTCTTTCCTTTCAAGATTGTGGTCATAGAGTTAGTAGTCTACCTGTATTGGGATATATTCATATGTCTTTTACACTATAGAGAAACGGGACAGATAAAGGGGGTACCCATAAACCGGTTAAACCTTACCACTGGCTTTTGTTAGTGCTGGTACCAAGTCCGGCTGTCCGGGCCCGAGTTTCTTTTGTTGTCTACCTTTGTCTTTAGTATTCGTGTTTTTCAGGTGCAGTTCCATGACAGATTGTGGCATGTAATCATAATTTTCTCCCATTCTAGGTGTTTCCTGTTATCAATTTTTACATTTCAAATTTTCTTGTTTACAGTTTATTTCTTGCAATTAAAACCAAGGATTCTTCTCTAGTATTACATACAATAATCATTGTTCCCTAGACATGTGATGATATGATTAATACACTAAATCATTTGCTGGACAACATTTTTGTTTGTTTTGGCAAGACTATTTATCAGCAAGTCATGGGTATTCCCATGGGTACAAATTGTGCACCTCTTATTGCAGATCTCTTTCTTTTCTGTTAGGAACGATACTTCATAATAAAACTTCAAAACGGAACCATACCAAACAGTGATCAACTTATTTCCATTTTCAATGATAACAGCAGGTATATTGACGATATCCTTACAATTGATAATCCCCAGTTTACAGATTATGCAAACAGTATTTACCCGTAATAACTGGAATTAAATAAAGCTAACAAGGATTCCAAATACTGCCCTTTTCTGCATCTAACTATCATTATTGACTACGGTAAAAAAAACAAAACTATATGATAAACGGGATGATTTTGATTTCACTATTACTAATTTCTTTTTTTTTTTCTTGACGGCGGTGTATATTTCTCAACTGGTACGATTCGCACGAGTTTGTTCTTCTATTGACGATTTTAATGAACGTAACCTTATTATCACAACCAAACTTTTACAACAGGGTTACATATTTCATAAGTTGTTGAATACATTTAAAAAAATTTATAATAGATATGAACATTTTGATATCTAAATATGACGTTACGTGTAAAGAGCTTATTACTTAGGGCACTTCTTATCCTCGTTATTACGGAAATGTTGTTAGAAAATGCCAGACATTGATTAAAAGTCCAGAAAAGCCAGAACGAAACTTACATTTTTACTTAATAGGGATATCGACAAGATATCTGCTTGTATCCGTTAAATTAGTTGTGAGACCTGGTTACCTGAAAATTTTGCACACGCACTGGCCTCTCAATGATTCTGCCGATGTCTACTGAATTTTATGATGATTCTTGACCAAACCCTTCTGGAAGTTTTGGGTTTGTTTTTCGTCCGTAGTGCGACATTGTTCTACCAGCAGAGTAGCCTCCTTGTGCTAGCCGGCAGTTTTTCGGCGAGCTCCAATTGACCCATCTTTCAAAATAACGTATTGTCTTTTTTCTTTCCTTTCAAGATTGTGGTCATAGAATAAGTAGTCTACCTGTATTGGGTTTTATTCGTATTTTTATTATACTATAGGGAAACCGGACAGATAAGGGGAGGTTTGTTTACCCATAAGCCAGTTAAACCTTACCGCTGGCTTTTGCTATTGCTAGTACCAAGTCCGGCTGTCCATGATCTTAATGTCATCGTTGAGTTCGGTAAAATTAAAACTACAATTAACAATAAAAGGGATGATTTTGAATTCACTATTACTAATTTCCCTTTTCTTGATGGCTACGTTCTTGTAGCTCGTTCATACGCGGTGTAGATATCTCAACTAGTACGATTCGTACGAGTTTGTTCTACTCTTGACGACTTTAATGAACGTAACCTTACTATCACATCAAACCTTCTACAGCAAAGTTATAGATTTCATAAATTGATAATCACATTTAAGAAGTTTGATAGAAGATATGGACATTTGATATATAAATATGGTGTTACTCGTGAAGAGATTATAGCGCTAGGAATTTCTCACCCTCGTTTTAACGGTAAAGATGTTAAAAAATGTCAAGAAACTGATAAAAAAGTCCAGAAATACTGGGACGCAACTTACATTCTTTACGCAATAGAGGATATTCTTCATGATTCCGTTAAATTGGCTTTGGGTCCAATTACCTTTAGATTTTAAAGGTATTCTGGACTCTCACTGATACTGCCGATGCCTACTGAGATCCATGAAAATTCTTTACCAGACCCTTTGGGAAGTTTTGAATTTGATTTCTCTCCCGTAGTGCGATAGTGCTTTACCAGTAGTCTAGGCTCCTTGGGCTAGCCGGCAGTTAAGCAACGAGCACTCCTTGGCCCATCTTTCTCATTTACGTTTTGTCCTATTCTTTCCTTCTCAAGAATGTGGTTTTGGAGTTGGTAGTCTATAGGAAAACGGGATGCAGAAAGAAAAGTTTTCGGTACCAATAACCCTACCGCTAGCTCTTGCAAGTGCCAGTACCAAGTCCGACTATCGTTGTTTACGTTTGTCTTTTTGTTGTTTTCTTGTGTAGTTCCCTAGTAGATTGTGGCATGTGACTGTAATTTCAGGCCATTGTAAGTGTTTACTGTTATCTTTACTATATCAATTGCAAGTTTCAATACAATTGATTTTCGGGTCAGCATCGAAGTACTGACTACTTGATTGGTGAAAACCCCCGGGCATTAACAGTCCACCAGCAGAGGCATCGACCCAGTGGTAATAAATAACAAATACCGAAGTAACTGTTTATTTATGCGCGTGTCGACAACTTGTGTCTCATCACTGCAGATCAAACCAAAATATTTGGAAGTCCTTTTAACTAAAAACATGTTAAAGTTGATAGAGAACATATAGTCAAAGGGATCTAAATAGAAAAGCAAAAATTCAGCTAAGGACAGAGCTATGCAGGTGGGAGATACTCCCTAGTTTTAAACAAACTTTAGCAAAATTTTAACATTGCAAGTTGCAATACAATTTGTGTTCGGGTCAGCACCGAACTACCGGCTACTGATAGATTTCAACACCAAATCAAAATTTGTGGACATTTTTTTTAATTCTAGGAAGAATAAAAACATTGGAATATTGATATACAAACTGTTGCCAGATTTCATATATAGGTTTATTACTAATGTTTCATTTTAATGAAGGAAAATGATAACTAAATAATAGTGTTGAAACGGTTTTATAACAACTAAAACAGTTAACGAGGAATATATTGTAAGTAACTAATTTTCTTGTATAATAGGTACACTATTAATTACAAAAAGACAATAATCAGTAGTTTCAGAGAGGGTATTTCCAAAGGGTTCAAAGTAAAAGTATGTCACTGCTTGGGGCCACATGGGATAAATGCGAGGTTGAAAAAACACTTTTTATATGGAATCATCAAAATAGTCTTGCCGCCAAGAAGTTGTTATCTCAAAGCATTCAATGTTAAGTTATATTTTCCGATGGTGGTCATTTTGTTTAAACTGAACACCTGACATTTTTTTTACAAGAGACAAAGTACATCGACAAGCGAATACCGAAGTGAACGGAGACATTTTACCCGTTGCTGGCCATCTTGGATAAAGCGCGACACAAAGACATCTGGTTTTTTCACCTGTTTCTTGTAAGGGATCACGAAAAGACTATCGTGGACAGGTATATTGTTAAAGGTGGTACGGGGGTCTAAAATCTGTCCGATAGAATTTTTCGATATTTTCATGACTTAAACTTTTATTTTTAAGATATTGATCCAAAATCCATCCATATCAATGAGGACCATATCTCTGACCTTACATTGAATATGTGGTATATCACAATTTTTTCAACGTTTCTGGTTTCTTCGGATTATATCTCCCAGCGAGCCGTCATCAGAGGTTGTTGTAAATTTATTTATTTAAGAAAAAGATTATTGCAAGCGGGCTCTATGCGAATTAGAACATGAGCAGACCTTATATTTGTAAATATTTTATACCGAGCGATAGCGAGGTATAAAATTAAGACCAATATAAGGTCTGACCATGTTCTAATTCGCATAGAGCCCAATTACAATAATCTATTTCGATTCCAATATACTTAACAAGTATTTTCAGCGTTCGAAGCGGCTCTTAGAGGGCAATATTGGGTTTGCCACTAGAATTAAAATATGTCGGAAAACTGCATACAAACACACATAAATGGACATAGAGAAATCTATATTCGTTATTTTATTAATACAAGTTGCTCATAAGCTTATGAATTTATACAAATAGACTATTGTAAAAATATAAAATACGGATATTTTAAAATCGAAGCGGGTATAAATGTGAGCTAGCTGTATTTCTGACTTATATGACTGCTTATTTATTTTATATTAGAAGCCAAGAAAGAAAAGAAAAGGAATAAAACTCATATTTATAATTTTATTGACGTTAAAATCAAAATTTTTATATCTAAATTGTAGAGCATGATATGCAGCATAGATAAGATTTCATAACAACAACACATTCGTTGCTAGGTTACGGTTCTGTCAATTTCAGTTCCGAGTCTTAATTTCAGTTACTGTTGTAAATTTCCATTATTGAATTATTGACATTATTTGATGCAGCTTTTTGGTGATTCATTATATAAAACTTTATTTATAAATGAATATTGAGTGAATAAAATGTGAAACTGTACATTACGAATGTCCTTATACGCATATACGCATGTGCTAAAAATATTGTTGGAATTAGAACATAGCTTTGTTTATAAAGCCAAAGAAGAGAGTCATATTAGAATTGTCATTTTTTTCTAATTTATTTTTTTAAATATGATTTTTAATGCATACTCGGTTTCAAAAGTATGCTAACAACATTCTATCATTGTATAATTATGAATGTTTAGGTTTTTTTTCAAATGGTGAATAAAAGGATATTGAGTAAATTCACATGAGACAAAGTCTCTACAAACACATGGTAAAAAAGAAGCAAAGGAAAAACGCTTAAATTGTTGTTCTTCATCTTGAAGTCACCATGAGGCCTTCAACAATGAGCTTTGATCACACCTCATAGTAAGTTCAAGACGGCCCCTAGCACCGGTGTAAGCGGAATTCTTTGCTAATTGCCGTACAATGCTACATCCATGTCTTCATTTGTCATGGGTGCGGGATTGCCAACAAACATCAATTAAACTGGCTAAGTGCTCTTACAATCACTGTCATCCTTTTCCCGACAAAAGCACTAGTGTCTTAAGCTAGTGGACGATTACATTATATAGACAAACACAGGGCACTCACCAAGTCGAATGTAAGAAAACTTGGCGTTATAAAACAGTGAGATGTGGGCACTTAAAACAGGTGGTCTGGATTACATTTCGAAATTACAAAAATAAATGCCAAAATTTGAAAGTATGAATAGTATATCCATATGAGAAATTCTCTTACGCACAAGAACATCAAAACTGAAAAATATGGAGAGCATACATCTCTCGCACGCGGAATCTTTTTACGGACTCCACACTGCAGGAGGGACAAACTCCAGTCGTAAATGGTGAATAAAAGGATATGGAGTAAATGCGCATGATACAAAGTCTCTACAAATACATGGTAAAAAAGAAGCAAAGGAAAAACGCTTAATTGTTGTTCTTCATCTTGAAGTCACCATGAGGCCTTCAACAATGAGCTTTGCTCATACCTCATAGTAAGTTCAAGGCGGCCCCTAGCACCGGTTTAAGCAGAATTCTTTGCTAATTGTCGAGCAACGCTACATCCATGTCTTCATTGGTCATGGGTGCGGGATTGTTAACAAACATCAATTAAACTGGCAATGTGCTCTTACAATCACTGTCATCCTTTTCCCGACAAAAGCACTAGTGTCTTAAGCTACATATGTAGTGGACGATTACAACATAAAGACAAACACAGGGCACTCATCAAGTCGAATGTAAGAAAAATTGGCGTTATAACATAGTGTGATGTGGGCACTTAGCCTTCAAAGGCTACTATATATTTGATATAGACAGATGTTATTTTCTGTTGTATTGTTTTCTAGTTTCATTGCAATATATTAATGTCGTGTTAGTTTTTCTCCAATGGTTTTGCCTCTCTTGAAAGCTGTCATTTGGTAACCACTACTAAATAATTGCTTCGTTTTTGGATCTCTTTATATTCCAGAATTTTCTAATGATCGTTTGCAATCTTTCCGCCTTTTGATGATATGTACATGTGTAGTTTCAAAGGCGTTTTTAAATGATTGATTTCCTTGCTTAACTTTCTTTTCCAATTCATCTTGTCTATTTTTATGTTTAATTTTATGCAATATAGATAAGACTTTTGTTTTTCTACATGCTCTTTCACCAAGTTTTTCAGCAAAGAGATTGATTCTTTTAAAAAATTCCGTTTCACTGCTAGTATTTCGAAGTATTCTTATGCCCTCAGCTTTAATAAATGATTTAAAAATACTAAAATACCGAAGTTACATCATAAACAGCAAATTTCGTTATACTGTACACGTGTTTCAAGGAGTAATCTCTGATCAGCAGCATTAAAATCAAATAATGTGGAAAGCCGTAATCCAAAATTAGTCAAACAATGAAGTACTCATTACCAAAATTATCCAAATAGGAGGCTAAATCCAGTACCAAGGACATCCACCGAGTGCCATTCACAGAATGAATCCTAAGTATTTTACGGTGTTAGAATTTTGATAAACAGTAAATTTCTATAAAACGCAAGGTACAATTTTCATGTCAGACAAATCTGACTTTTGGGCTGGTGAATACCCCCGGGGACCTTTGGTCCACTAGCAGTGGCATCCACCCAATGGTTTCAAAATGCTAAAATACCGAAGTTGCATCATAAACAGGAAATGTCGTTATGCTGTACACGTGTTTCAAGGAGTAACCTCTCATCAGCAACATTAGAATCAAATAATGTGGAAAGCCATAATCCAAAATTAGTCAAACAAAGAAGTACTCATTACCAAAATTATCCAAATAGGAGGCCAAATCCAGTACCAAGGACATACACCGAGTGCCATACACGGTATAAGTATTTTTAAGGGGTTAGAATTTTGATTAACAGTAAATTTCTATAAAACGCAAGGTAAAATCCGAAAATGTAGAAAACAAAAACTATTAAATACGACATAAAAATACCGCCTAAAGAATGGGTACTAAAAATGCTACATTTAGTTCTGACAATGAATGAATTTACATCTAAAGGAAATCATACAGGCAAATTATTCAAGCATCGATGAGGGCCGTAGCTCCACCGAAATCTGTGATATTGCTATATATAATCACATTGAAGTAATCTTGTGTTCATTCAAATTTCCCAACAAAATCGTATTCCACAAAAGAATGCGAGACGATGGTATAATAACATACCGTGGAAACCCAGCTGAAATCAATCAATTATTTCAACAGGCCAATACCTGTCATAAACTAATCAAATTTACATCTGAAATAAACACAGAATCTGTTGTTTTTCTTGATACCGTTGTATATAAACGAGAACGGTTCAAACGAGAAAAAATCTTGGATATAAAATGCCATACTAAAGATATGGAAAAATTTTCAGTATCTTCACAGAAACTCAAACCACCCTAATGACTATTTTAAATCATTTATTAAAGTTGAGGGCATAAGAATACTTCGAAATACTAGCAGTGAAACATAATTTCTTTAGAGAATCAATCTCTTTGCTGAAAAATTTGGGTATAAAATTAAACATGAAAATAGACAAGATGAATTGAAAACAAAAGTTAAGCAAGGAAATCAATCAAATAAAAACGCCTTTGTGACTACATATCATCCAAAGGCGGAAAGATTACAAACGATCATTAGAAAACTCTGGAATATAGTTGAAAGAGATCCCAAAAATGAAGCAATTATTTAGTGGTTACCCAATGACAGCTTTCAAAAGAGGCAAAAACATCGGAGAAATACTAACACGACATTAATATATTGCAGTGAACTAGAAAACAATATAACAGAAAATAACATCTGTCTATATCAAATATATAGTAGCCTTTGAAGAAAAAACTAAACATTCACAATTATACAATGACAGAATGTTGTCAGCATACCTTTGAAACCGAGTATGCAATAAAAATTATATTTAAAAAAAAATAACAAATAAATAAATTTACAGCCACCTCTGATGACGGCTCGCTGGGAGATATAATCTGAGGAAACCAGAAACGTTGAAAAAATTGTGGTATAGCACATATTCAATATAAGGTCAGAGATATGTTGGTGGATTTTGGATCAATATCTTAAAAATACAAATGTTTTTTCCATCTGTTTCTTGTAAGGCATTACGAAAAGACTTTTGTGAGCAGGTACATTTTTTAAGGTGGTACGCGTGTCCAAAATCTGTCCGATAGAATTTTTTGATATTTTCATGACTTAAACTTTATAGACCATAAGAGCTTACAAAAAGTGAGATAAAAATTGCGGGTCACCCGTCATATAAGCGATCTGTCATGCAAAAATTGGCTATTTTGGTTGAAGTTATGGGGACAATTAGCTAACTTTAAATTTTGTATGAAAAAAAAAAATCGGGGTTCACCGAACTTATTTTTTGAACGAATTGCCACAACTTTATTTCTTATTATTTCTACAAGCCGGAATATTCCTTACTTGGCCTTTTCATTGTGACGTCATAATAGATCGACATACACTTTCCCACGAATTAGCTCCCTTTTCCCGTAAATATTGTCCATTTCGTTAACTATATAAAATAACTCTCTTAGTCAAACGGTGACATATGAATTTTTTCAGCTTAACATATAGCTGAAGTATATATCTCTGAAATATACAAAAAATTAAAAAGATATGTCTGATATTTATTTCATATGAAAGCTAAATAATAAGTATGTTGTCACATTTCCCTATATATTCTTTCTAAATATTGCTTAAAAATACTCAATTTGGCCTAATTTTCAAGGCCTGATAACAGGAATAGATGATCGGTGACATATCATTTTATTTTATTTTTTGAATTAATGGACGAAACCTACAAAATATCTTAAAATTAAAAAAAAAATTGTCTGAAATTTTTATTAGGATCGATCTACCTTAACTACACATTGACATTTTGTCAAGAATTAAGCATACATCGCATTATATATTATTTATCTGAAATAACTGATTATTCGGATTTCGTTTGGTTTTATGCATTTTAAACATTTGTGAAATTAGTGAATTACTATGTTTGGGTTCTAGTGCTGCTGATGAGGAATTAATTTCCGAAATGGCCATACATCTCATTAAAATTAGTGCAGTTGTATGGTCTCATTTTCATTTTCATCATATCCTTTCGTAAAATATCGCAAGCTTTAGATAATTCCTCGATTGCTAAGGCAACCATATAAACACATACAATGATAGTGCGAAATTGCACAATGATATTCTGTGGGTGACGCACCATCTGTAGAAAATAAATTTACAGTTATTCGGCATTTTGTTATTTAATAAGTGTTGATAAGGTAAAACTGGTCAATTAAGCTAAACCTGATATACCAATGTTTAAATGGTTGCAGCACCTGCAAAATTCAAACGAATAGTTTCAAAATTACACGAACAAAATGTCTGAAGATCTAATTTTACATTCGTTAAAGATCCGATTGGTTGCATTGGTAGTTTGATCTTTTTATTTAACAGGCAGAAATGAGTGTAGGTTCAGTAAGATATATCAATTCTTGCAAAAAAGTTTCAGTTACAGAATTAACAAAATCTGAAGAGCCGACTTAGACTTTTGCTAGCAAATAAATCAGGGTCTACTTAAAATTTGTTGGAGGATTTCCAATTTCTTATATTTTTTTCAAGTTTAATTTTTTTTAATTCACAACAAAATGAAAAAGACAAGTATTTGATGAGTATTTACTAATATAATACATTCTACATACTGAGTTTTATATTTCAGTGCAAGAAAAATGATTGTTATGCTAATCCTGGCAGTTATTAACAGTGTATACTGTAATAAATCCTGTTCCATGAACGCCAAACTGATAAAGGGTATCGAGTACCAACTTAAATTGGTGAAACAAAATGAAGGGAAATGTAACAGCAATCAAGAAAGTAAGATATTTAAATATTCTTAATCAAATATGGAAAAATATCGGAATCCTCTAACAAGTTTGAAATAGAAGACAGTTTCTTAGGGTTTATTTAAGGCGTGTTCTTTAGATACCTAGCAGAATCAAGAATTCGGAAAAATACTTGTGTTCTAACATTGAAACATTTGAAGGCGTGCATATGACCAAAAGGCAACATTCTCTCTTTGATAGTAAATCAATAATTAGATTTATTATTTTAAACATTTCCACATTCTCAAACCGTGCACAACAGATTCCTACATTGGATATGTTAAATGATCAACTAGAAATACCTTTATTGTATAGCTACATACTATTTCCCTGAGAAAGCAACAAAACGTAACCTAATTTCGATATAAGTTGTCGAAATGCGCATATGCAGAATCTAAACTAACAGCAACTTCGGTATTATGTTATTTATACAAATAACATTTAACCAAATAACTGTTAATTCAATATCTTCAATGGGCATTTCGAAAACTAATGTGGACAATAATCTCATAATAACAAAAATCGATATTTTAGTTCATCAGGGTTATCAACAGAGGAGATTCTTTTTTTCTTGCGTAGTTTAAAAACATACAAAAGTAATCTGTAAAAAGCCTCATCATTTCATTTTCTTTATCAACACACGCTCACATATTATTCCTCGAGCTAGACGGCTCCAGGCCCGATATAACGATCTTGGCTGATAATTGGTGTGATATAAAAGAGCCATGAAATTATCTATTAATATGATTAACAATGAATGGATATGGAGTAAATGCGAATGAGACAAAGTCTCTTCAAATACATGATAATAATAAGGAATGGAACAAGGCTTTTTATTATTGTTCTTCATCTTCATCTCATAGCAAGTTCAAGACGGCCCCTAGCACCGGTTTGAGCGGAATTCTTTGCTAATTGTCGAGCAACGTTACATCCATGCTTTTTAACCTAATGATCCATGGATGCGGGATCGTCAACAAACATAAGCTTAACTGGCGAAGTGCTCTTACAATCGCTGTCATCCACTGCCCGACAAAAAGACGACAGAAGAAGATCACAACATTTAAACAACCACAGGGCACTCATCGAGCCAATTGTAAGAAAACTTGGCAAAATAAAATCATGAGATGTGGGCACAATAAACAGGTGGTCAGAATTACAATTTTAGATTACAAAAACTAAAAAGGCCAAAATCTGACAGTGTGATAGCGTATCCATATGAGATATTCTCTCAAGAACAAGTACATCATAACTGAAATGTATATAAAGCATACATCTCTCTCACGGGGCTTCTTTTTACGGACTCCACACTGCAGGAGAGACAAACTCCAGTCTAAAATTAACAATGACGGATGATTTTTTAAATTACTGATATTTCAACCATTTGGAATCATTTCAAGCTTACTTTTATTTGGGTTTTGTATTATTTTTTCGCAGAACTTGGCAAGATAGGATTCATGGCTACGAATTCGAATATGTTGAGAATAGTCCCAAATGGTGGTGTTTTAATCTACGATAATGTTATAACAAATATTGGTGCTGGCTATAATGTTAAAACAGGAATATTTAAAGCACCTCGCAAAGGATTGTATTCACTTTCCTGGACAACACTTGTTCACAGCGGACTATTTTTTAAAACAGACATGTTTTTGAACGGGCGAATATTGGTCAGGAATTGTGCAAGCTCTCACGGTGGTACTGATCATATATCAGGCACTCAACAAGCTGTTGTATACTTGAAGAAAGGAGATAAAATTTCGATCAGAGCCCACAGAGTAGGAAGATACATGCTTGGAAATAAGTGGAGCAGTTTTAGTGGCTTTTTGATCTGAACTGTAAAGATACCTATTCCATTGATTATTAGTAATATTCCTAGATTGAATAAATAATTATCAAATTAAATGTAGATCTTCTGTATTGAAAAGAACATATATGTAATAAAAGGGATAACAGAAAACATCTACAATGGCTGAAAATTACAATCACATTTTACAATCTGCTAGGAAACTACACAGGAAAAAACAAATAAAACAAAAGACAAACGTAAAAAACAATATGAAATCGGGACAGTCGGACTTGGTACCGGCAGTAGCAAAAGTGTAACAGCGGCAGAGTTAAACTTGTTTATGGGTACCGAAGCTACCTTTTATCTATCCCAATTTCCTCTAGTATAATAAACGTACTAATAAACCCAATACAGGGTAGACTACTCCATGATCACAATCTTGTAAGGAGGGAAATAGACAAAACATAACTTTGAAAGATGAGTCAAGGGGTGCTCCCCGCTAAACTACCGGCTAGCTCAAGAAGCCTAGCCAGCTGGTAAAACACTATCACATTACGGAAGAGCAATGAAATTCAAAACTTCTCGAAGGGTTTGGTCAAGAATCATCATAAAATTTCAGTAGACATTGGCAGTATCAGTAAAAGGCCAGTATGTTTGTCACTAGATCCCAAAGCTGATTTAACGGATGCAAGCAGAATATTATGTTGATATCCTGTATTACGAAAGAATGTAAGTAACGTCCCACCGTTCTAGATTTTTAATGAGTTTCTAGGATTTGTCCGTAAAAACAAATATTATAAATGCTCTTAGTAATAAACTGTTAACATTTACATGTGTATATATCAAACTATAGGACAATAAGAACGTCATGGTATAACAAACATGATATTTTATGGTATCAGATTTTTCTCATGAAGATTGAAACTTTCACGAGACATTAATCCTGTTGATTTGAGAAGCACAGCAAACAAAACAAGAAGCAAATCATCTTCACTTAGTTTTATCTTTAGCTTTATACTATAACAATTTCAAGCTAGTTCATGGTGGTAAAAAATAAGATTTTATATTCACGGAATTTGAATTAAGAGTTATCATAATATAATAAAAACTCCATAGACGATAGTTGTCATATAAGCGGAGGGCTGATGCATCATTAAACCTGGTTTAACCCACTATTTTATCTATAAAATGCCCGTTCCAAATCGGGATTATAACGGCTTGCATAAAATGGTATACGGCTTACGGATTTTCATTTCATGTCTCTCCTTCTAATTGCTTTGGACATTTGTTGTCACCTATTCGTCACACAAAAGCAGAGATTCCTGAGTATACCCCTTCTGCGTGGTTTTAATTGGACCCGAGTTGTTCATCTGCATGTGTGTCCAACCAATATGGTGTTTTTGTGCCGTAGGTATGTGATAAAAAATGAATAAATTCAAGAAAGGTATATCTTAAACAAGTGCACATTTATAAACATAATCTTAGTTAATTAAGCAACTAGCTTAAGCAGTTTCAGAGGAACTGCGTCCATCAAATCCGCCATAGTAAAACATGTATATTGCTCAAAATGTTCCATATCTCATATATCCTACCAAATGTGGCAGTCTAGAATTCGTATTTACATAACAAAACACTTACCTCCTATCTCTTACAAATATCAAGGCAATCTACCGAATGATTGTGCAATGAAACAGGCTGTTTAATATTATCTGGTACACATGTGGACTAAAATTTGAATGAAACCCAAAAACGCATCTAGAATTGATTCAAAAAGGATACAAAAGGAATGATACATCAACTCAGGCCATAGCCAGATGCCATGGCTACCGTGTGCCAGAGACAAAAGAACAGATCTGTCGAGATCGATGCTTTTATCAGAAATGCTTCTTTCCAATAGATTCCAGACAGACAAGAAGTTTTGCTATTTCCAGAAGGATATATTAAATACACGTTATCATAATACGATGTAGTAAATCAATATGTATATATGTTACTGTAAAACCTAAATGAAGCAAAAGACGTGAACATTTTATTAGATTTGATGACGAAACAATTACAATAACTTAACCATATTTGCTTACTTAATAATAATAAACACAGAAACATAAAAAAACGCATTTTATTTTACACACATCAATACAAAATAGCCACAAGCCCATGAAATCTATAATATAGTAAAAATATAATAAAAACAAGTAACTAATGAAGGGATATGGAGTAAATGTACATGATGAGACAAAGTTTCTACAATTACATTGTAAAACAAAGTAATGGAAAAACGCAAGTAAGCAGTACAATACAATCAATCAGTATAAATTTATATAACAATACTTTTGGTTTAGTAATAAAAAGTGTTCGTAGTAATAATATTAATATAAATAATTAAATAATAACAAAATAAACTTACCTTTTGTTAAAACATGTGCTTACATGAAGTTACAAACCGAATCACTTGTACTCGTAGTCAATGAAAGCAATATATGCTCTATCTCTTTCATTTTGTTTCACTAAAAAGTGCATAAGTTCGACAATAATATCAAAGATCGTTTATGGCATCAATTGAATTCCTATTATTGATAATAAGATATTTTCACATGTGTGACAGCTGATCAATACTATGTATAGTCTACATAAACAAAGTACATGTACATGTGTAATAATAACATCATTCAAATCGCTTCCAATTGTTCAACTAATAGCTTTCCTGTTATGTTATAAAGAAGACAACATGTAAGAAAAAAAACAAAAAAAAAAGATAGGCAAGTAACTTTTGATAGTGCATTTATATGAAAAATTCTCACAAGAACAAGTACACCATAACGATAAAGAGACCATACACCTCAAACACGGGAAGCCTTTTGAAGGAGTCTGCTCTGCAAGAAAGACACTCTACTGCATGTAAATTTACAAAATGAAAGGATATGATAATTATAATTCTCATAACGACAAAGAATTGTATATCGCTGGATATCAACTAGAGTTATGTAATTTCATTTGTTTCCATTGATTTATTCACCATTTTAACCTTTTGGGGCCATTTAGGGCTGGCTATATGGTGTGAGGTTCCTTAATGTGTTGAAGACCGTACGGTGACCTCTAGATGCTTTGTTTTGGGTCGCTTTAACCTGGATATGGGATGTTGTTTCCTTGACATTTACCCCATTTCCTTTCTTTTTCATATCAATATATCATAAACGAGCCTGTGGCGAGTTTATTATTTTTGAAATTACCTATCGTTATCTATTTTTGTCTTTTGTCATTTTATTGTTTTTATTGTGCAGTTTCCTGGTTGATTGTGACATGTGATTGTAATGTTCGGCCATTGTAAGTGTTGCCTGTTATCTTCCCTTCATTAATATACAATTCTTTCGATTTATTAAAACTATTTCTCTTATGTTTTTCATAAATAAATGCAGTGAATGTAGTGTGCCGAACTGCTGTTCTGTATTTGCTTGCTCGAGACGTCGCTGATTTTGTTTAGAATAACAACACCGTTACTAAGCAACATTAATCCCGGCAAACGAGATCGCACAGTGGTCCAATGGAAACGCCGAAAATGTGATAACACATCATGCGTGATGTGCTATTACTTGTCGCTCAACCAATGAAACCCCGAGGACCCCGGGATATAGAAATAGGACCCAGTATTCCAGGCTGCGGGGTACAACCCCTCCAAAACTGGATGTCCGTGGTTGTGCGGGATGAATAAATTAACATTTCATCTATCGGATGGGATGTAAACTCAGGTCAACGTGTTGGAAGAAATGCCACGCTTCCTGCAAGTTTAAGAACCCTTGTAGCAAGGCTAAATTCCCCGCCTCTTCCGATTTCACGCTACTTTTCCAGTGGCAGTCAGGATATCCCGTCCCATGACCCTTTCCACACCTCAAAATGATTATTGACAAACTTGTTCTCGTCTTGATATAGCTGAAATATTGCTCAGTATACGTTAAACAATATTCAATCAATCAATAAATCAACCAATGAAATTCACGTGAGGTCATATCTACAAATGTAACTCCAGCTTCAAAGTCTCGTTGTGGACCGTAAATAACTATTCTTGCAATAAAAAGTTTATACGGCTGAACCATAAGAGAAAACCGTATATTGCACAAAATCCATACAAATAATTAATACTATTCAAGTCTGTGGCTATATGACCTTGATAGTAACATCTTGCGTTTTATACATTTTTGACAAAAGATGTATAAATTTGGTATCATGAGAATTTAAAAAAGCTAAAATGCAAAATATTTCAATCTTATTAAGTAATTTTGGGGAAAATACATATAAATGTTGTGTCGCGACAATTGAAATAAGCACGAACATAAAATATCTCCCACTTTTGATGTCATTTTTGACAAAAGATGTATAAATTTGGTATTACGAGAAGGGAAAAAAGCTAAAATGCAAAATATTTCAATCTTATGAAGTAGTTTTGGAAAAAATACATATAAATGTTGTGTCACAACAATTGAAATAAGCACTAACATATAATTATCTCCCACTTTTGAGGTCTTTTTTGACAAAAGATGTATAAATTTGGTATCGCGAGAAAGGAAAAAAGCTAAAATGCTAAATATTTCAATCTTATAAGGTTTAGAAAAATGCATATAAATGTTGTATCGAGACAATTGAAATAAGCACTGACAAATGATATTAATATCTCCCACTTTTGAGGTCATTTTTGACAAAAGATGTATTAATTTGGTATTGCGAGAAAGTTTTGTTTTTAAAATACATATGAATTTAGTGTCTCCAGCATAAAAAAACATTGAAGGCCTCGAAAAAATACCCTTTCTGAAAGATTTATTAAGAATATATAATGTGACGTAAGCTTGGAATGTATAAATAAAAGAAAAGAACGCTATAATTTATTATTATATAGATAGTGGTGATTTATAGAGTTTTCTCAGTTAAATAAATGTCATATTGTCACCAGTGAAAATAAAGGATTTGTAGTCACTGGATGACGTCTTAATGAAGCGACGTCACAATGTCTCTTCAATGTCGTCGTCAAGTAAACAACTGGCGTATTGACATGAAAAAAATAATCAGCATTTAAAATCTCGGTTTTTGAGTAGAAAATCTATATAATAAAAAGCATAACTAATCGGCCGTCAAGAATATCAATAAAAACGTCACTCGTGTCGATCAACGCAGTGGATTTAACTAGTTGCAGAACAAGTTCTGCACCTCGATAAATCCTTCTGCGTTGTTCGGCACTCGTGACATTTTTATTGATATTTACGACGGTCAATTAGTTATACTATAATTATGACATTTTGGTTTCAATTTATTATCAAAAATAAATTAAAAAGAGAGCTAGTTTTCATACTTCTGGCTTAAAGTTAACTTCGTCATATTAATTTCACGTGTTTTCAACTGGCCAATCGATAAGGGCAATCGAAAGCTGCCACGAAGTCCACTTCGCGATCACTCCCGCGATCGCATCTTCTTTTCAAGTGCACTTGAAAGCGGTCACAAGTTCACTCTAGGCTGTCATGGAATCACTTTCAAGTGCACACAAAGTGCATGCGAGGAACGCTTTTGGAGTGCACTTGGATGGAATGTTGCGCCAGCACCCATCTGTATGTAGTGATGTTTGTAGACGGCTCAGATCCCGCAAATCATTGATAAAACCAGTTATTCCAAAAATGTCCTGCACCGGCCCATTTCGATACTTATGTCTCTTCAATGTAGAAAAAAATTCATTGTAAGACCAAAAATAAAAAAAAGGAATAATAAAAACCAAAAGGGCCGGACCTTTCACATATACATATGATACCGGTAATTCCTTACTGGTCACACGGGGCATATTGAATAATGGCATCTATCACGAATTACATTTAATTGATTTGATAATACTTTTCAATAAAACAACGATGAAAAGCTACTATAGTTCTGGAAGAGACTGCCTTAAAGTTCCAACTGGTCGTGAAAAAGTTTTTTTTGTACGCTTTTGAAACTAAATATAGATATTTAGAACATCGACGGGGATGTTCCATTAGCCCCTTCTTACGGGGTCTACATTTTACAACTTGTTCGATATGCACGAGTATGTAGTGATGTTTCTGACTTCAACGAGCGAAATCTTTGTCTCACTGAAAAACTTCTGCATCAAGGGTTTAGATATCATAAATTGATAAAAACATTCTCTAAATTTTATTATAGATACATTGACTTATTAAAAAAATTTGGTTCTACATGCAGGGCTCTTATACATCTGGGCATTTCACATCCAAACTTCTATGGCAATATCATTTACAAAGCGCATAAATTCAAAAATTGTCTTTCAAAACTTATTAATCCGTTGAACAAACTTATTCATAAAGGATTTATACCAGCATTGTTGTTAAATCGTTACTTCTGGTTTTTGTTGGCAAAAATATTGATCATCTCCTAAATGCTTGACACCATAACTAAATTTAAACAATGTATTTGGCATTGCACAATATCATGTTCTTCTTTCATAACTGATGACGTTGTTATACCAGATCTATTTAGAAGTATTTCAATTGAAGTTTCATATGTAAGAAGGCTTGATATCATAGTCAACGGAAATTGTGTCCTAAGCTAGCTGTCAGTAACTGCGAGCATTTGTCCGGACAGTACCTGTGTGTTTTCTGTACTTCATTGTAAGGGTACTCGTCTTGATAAGTTGGACTTTTTTCTAGTTTGATTTTTACTGTGAGTCTTTTTGTGTATTTATTTTTTTGCCATTCACCACACATAGGGGGAGGGTTTGGATCCAACAAATCGAGTTTAAGCCCACCGCAATTTTTGCGCCTGTCCCAAGTCAGGAATATGTTGGTGATTGGCTTGTCCGTGTCTTCTTATAAAATTTGAGTTTCTTGATATTTGGGTTATCGGATGCGGTTTGTTTCCATTGATTTATCCAATTTTCACCCTTTTTGGGCCATTTAGGGCTTGCTATATGGTGTGAGGTTCCTCACTGTGTTGAAGACCGTACGGCGACCCCTAGATGCTTTGTTTTGGGTCGTTTTAACCTGGATATTGACATTCACCCCATTTCCTTTCTTTTTCATATTTAGCCATTGTAGTAGTTAAAATTTGTAACAAAAACTGTGAGGTTTTCTATCACTCAATTAATACAGCAAAATACGGTTTTTTAATGTTACACATATCTATCATATTAATTATATGTGAATATCATATTCTAGTAACGTACAGAAACTTATTGTAGACTAAATTTTCATCTTACTTTAGCTTTGAATCGATGGGGGAAAATTGATGACACAAGTAACAACTGTAAGTTTTGGTCTGTGAGAAAACCACATATATATCAAATTTTCTTTCTGTCAAATGTAAATAAATTTCTGACAATAGATAAAGATACAAATAACAAAATGATTATATCTGAAAAACAGTATTTGATTTTTGTATCATAGACTAAAAGCGCTAGCAATGTAAACAGAAAAAAAAACAGATGCTTCGGAAGACTAAGCATGATCATGTATATGCGTTGTACCGGTCACGCTGAACGCGATGTTTAGTTCCAAAATAAGGATCTTGGTCTCATAGATTGCATAAAAACCATTGAGAGGAAAATCAAAATGACTATTGCTAATGAAATGAAAGAGACAACATATCTCATGCAATCACTCTTGGGCCATTAAAAACATCAAAGTAATACAGTATTCTCACCGTTCATTGAAGATCTTATGGTGGCTTTGAGTTGTTATTACTCCCCTTTGGGTCGTTGTCTCTTTGACACATTCCCCGTTTCCCTTCTTTTTTCTATCAAAGTAATACAGTGTTAGAATTGGCGATAATGGGATCCACAGAAGATAAACTATACACGAAGGAAAAAGCAATTTTCCATTACCAAAGTCAACGATTTTTTTTTCTTCATTTTTTAAATGTATTTTCCAATACAAATGGAATCCGTTGTCCATTTCTAACATTATCTCATCGGTTAAAGTATTCTAAACTAAAATTACGGCAGATTGTACAATTAGAGGTAGAATGAATAAACACCAACTCGTATCAAGCACCGCATGAAAAATTTATTAAATAATTCAATGCAAAGTAACATCTTTATTTACTTTTATATACTTTAAACTGTGAAGTATTCTCGTCACGTCATTTTCTGTTTGCATATTACCAGCATTTACTCCTGAGATTTATATATCGCACTCAATGAAGCGTATATATATCTTAATAAAGTTAGTGACAAAATCTTGACATATTTTTTTTATAATTTGGTTGAGGTCTATACTGATGTTTGTTCATTAAATAACGATAGAATTTCTATTCGGAAGGTTTGTTCAGTAACATATGAAAGGGGAGTAACCATAAAAGAAATCTAAGGAATATTAAACAAAAGGTTCGCTTGAATATTAAAAGCTAATTTGCAACGTATATGTATTGCATATTATTTAGCTAAACAAACGGAATTCCGGAGGTACAAAATTTACAGAAGAAAAGACAATACTTAAAATGTGGAATAGAACGTACAGTTATAATTTTGAGACAGGACAATCTACACTTTTCCACACATATGACTATGTTGTGTTTGGTGTTACTTTAGGACTTTCAGCTTCCATTGGTTTGTTCTATGCCATAAAAGATCGAAAGAAAAATGAGAATGAATTTCTCCTGGCAGGGCGGAATATGTCAATCCTTCCAGTGGCGCTATCACTGATGTCAAGTTTTATATCGGCAGTAACACTACTTGGTACCCCAGCCGAGATGTACAGATATAATACCATGTACTGGTTAATTGTGTTTGGTTTATTGATATCCGTTCTATTGTCAAATACAATCTACATTCCAGTGTTCTACAATCTGGGCATTACAAGTGTCTTTGAGGTAATATATTTTTTATTTCTATTAGTTTTCACTGATATAAGAGGGTTATATTTATCGTAGCAGCTTTTATTTCATCTGCACAGCAAAAAAATATACTTCAATTGGTAATTGAAATCATTTTTTATTTATTTATTATGTGTCATATTACTAGAGTGACACATGCAATATATATTTGTCACAATGTTTGATATACATATAAGTACTGACTTTTTATGACACCTTTGCATTTAATATGTAGGTTTATAATCCTTATTACATTTAGGTAAGAGTTTTATGCTTCATTTGGCATACAGGATGCACCTTTAACGGTTAATGACACGAACAAATTAAAAAAAACTTATTCTCTGAGACGGAAAATTGTATCTAAGCGTCATCCATAGTCTACTCAACATTTTAATTACATTTATTATATAGATAGCGGTGAAAGATTGAGGTTTCCCAGTGAAAGAAAAGTGATAATTAACTGTGAAATTATTTTCCATAATTTCACTCTAGGAAGTGACGTCACAATAGACGTTGTCAACGTTGTTGTTAAGTAAACGTCACAGCGGATTAATCTTGAAAACGTAGTTCATGAAATGAATCATCAACGGAACCATCAAATATGCGTGAAAATCTATATAATAAAAACTATAACTAATCCTTGATTCTGATTATCGAAAATATTCAACTCATGATCGAAAAACGCTGTTATTCACTCATGCGCTCCGCGCATTCGTGAATTACTGCGTTATTCGATCATTCGTTGAATATTTTGCGATAATCAGAATCTTGGATTAGTTATAGTATAAACATTCCACGCGTTAACGCTAGGTTCACCGAATACTTTCCAACTTTGACATTTTATGTTTTTTTTTTATGTTTTATATCTACTTGTTTATTTTTATGTTCGTCATTTATTAATTGAAACTATGTATTTTATTTCAAATGGTTTCTGCATTGAAACCCTGTGTATTATATTATTGATTAATGTTGCTCAGGATGCCAGTTGAAAATTATTGTAATAACTGCCTCTTGTTGCAGTCCTTGTACTGACTTGAGTGAAATAAAATCTTGAATCTTGAATTTCCAAAGGTTATTATGTCCACATGTAACACTGTCCACATCTCACAATTTTATAGTGCCAGGTTTTCTTACGATTGATTTGATAAGTGCCCTGTGGTTGTTTATATGTGGTGATTGTCTTCTGTTAGTCTTTTTTTTTCAGGCAACGGATGACAGCTATTATTAGAAAACTTTTTTTTCGGTTAATTTAATGTTTATTAACCTTCGTCCATGACCAAAAGTAAACAAACATTGATGTACCGTGTTTTGACACCAATCAATGAATTCCGCTCATAACCAGTGGCAGAGGTCGTTATGAACTTACTTTAAGGTATTAGCAAAGCTCATTGACAAAAGCATAATTCTGACTTCAAGATGAAGAACAAAAATAAAAGCGTTGCTCTATTGATAAGCTCTACAGTGCTGTACGCTTGATCCACTAGTCGATGATATATTTGTCATATTTGACGTGCTATTTATCAACAACAAGTTGGCATACCAATGTGCACTAATTGTGCTCCTCTACTCGCAGACTTGTTTTTATATTCTTACGAGACTGAATTTCTTCAGGGACTTGTAAAAGAGCATAAGATAAAAGATCCTAGATCCTTCAATCTCACTTTAAGATAAATTGGTGATGTTCTTTCCATCAATAAGGTACCTTTTACTAAATGGATCCCATTAATATTTCCAGAGATAATGGAAGAGACAGAAACCACTAGATCTACATTTTTTTTTGCTGTACATCTCAAATTTGACGAAAATGGTCATCTCAGTACAGACATTTACGAGAAAAGGGACGATTCAAATTTCAAAATTATCAACTTCCCTAACATGGATAGCAATATTCCAGCTTCTCCTGCTTACGGAGTGTATGTTTCACAGTTGAAGTGTTACGCGTGAGCTAGCACAAATTATACAGATTTCCTTTTTAAACATAGTTATCTTCGTGACCGCGTTATTAATCAAGGCTTAAAAAATTATGTCTCATACGATCATTAAAAAAGTCCTTTATTGAAAAATTTGAAGTTTCAGTCCGAACTCTGATTCGAGTTATTCTTTTACTTAGTACTGGGATGATCATTTCTTTTAACTGTCTACGACTGCTGTTGAGTTGCTACCGGACACTACCGCGATTGAAGGGGAGGTTTGGCATGTCATAAAACCGGTTTAACCAACCATTTCTTTTCAAATGCCTGCACCAAGTCAGGAAAATTCTTCGGTGGTTTCGACCTGATTTGTCCTTTTGTCTCATGGACTACACTGTTCGGTAATCTTGTTATATTACCCCCTGTATTTGTAAAGACTTTCTTTCATGAACATTCACGCCTTGCCCTTTGATTTTTAATTACACACACACACACAATATATATATATATATATAATCAAAATATAAGTGTCCTTTTATTTGCATATATACAATGTACTTGATACAGAAAGAAGTAAAAAAAACTGTCTTCCTGGTCTAATAAGCCTTACCAGTCTTGCTTGCCCGGGCTGAAAACCTTTTTTCAGGTTGACTTCCCTTGAGCCAAAAGCATTTTAAAATTAACAATGAAGGGAAATGGAGTTAAGGCCAACTCACTTTTATTGTTATTCTTCATCTTGAAATCATCATGAGACCTTTAATAATGAGTTAAGATGGTACTGATGTTATGTTTTTAGGCCTTGGTTTTTTCCTTTGTTGCCGTTGTTTGTGGATTGTTCGTTTAAGACTGACGGTTCGGTTCTCACTTAATTTACTCTTACAAAAATTGATTATTTATATAGAGAAACAGGCTGGGAGACACTATCGGAGAGAAGACGCAAACGCAAATTAAATTTATTTTTTAATATTCAAAACGGACATGCTCCCACGTACCTATGCGACCTTATTCCCCCAAACATACAAAGTACAACAGTATATCCGCTTAGAAACGGTTCTGATATTATGATTCCCTTCTGTAGGCTATCTCTTTCCAGCTCTTCATATATCCCATCCACTATTAGAGAATGGAATAAACTGGATCCAAATGTACGAAATCTCGACTCTATATCTAAATTCAAACATGCAATAACAACTAATGATAACAAACGTACTCCGGTACCAAAATATTATTCTTACGGACCTCGGAAATTAAATATATGCTTAACGCAACTTCGAAATTGTTCGTCATTTCTTAATTATGATCTGTATAAAGTTAATATAGTTGCAAGTCCAGCTTGTAAATGTGGATTTGCTCGAGAAGATACTCATCATTTCTTTTTCATTTGTCCTCTATACTCTGATATTCGAGAAAATCTATTTGAAAACTTACGGTCCTTATACCTGGAAATAGACCTTGATCTCTTAACTAAAGGAAATAAAAACTTGTCGATGCAAGAAAATATTAATATCTTCAAAGAAGTTGATAAATTTATCAAAGGATCCAAAAGATTTCTGATCGTATAAATTCTTCTTGTTTCTGACGATGCACCCATGTACCTTCAGGTTTATACAAAATTCTTAGATGTGAATTAATTTTTGAATTTTCAACTTTTTCACCTCTTTTCTTTTTTTTTTCATTTAAAACCCTTTACCATGTATTTCATGTATAATCATTCTTATTATTTTTAAATTTGCATGTTCCTTTCTATGTTAATATATAAATACTGTTTTGTAACAAATATTATGTATGGGAGCGGACTACTTAAGTTGGAAAAACTTGTGTCCAATCCCTTTTGTTATATTTATAGCAAATAAAATTATTATAAACTAAAATTTACTCTTACATCAAAGTAAGTTCAAGACGGCCCCTAGCACCGGTTAAAGCGAAATTCATTGCTAATTGCCGAGCAATGCTACATTGCGTATTTACTGGGTTTTAGCCCTTTACCTATCACAAACCTTTGATTAATGTGGGCATCTTGAGGTAATAATTACACCGATAAGGGAAAGACCATGTTTATACTATAGGGAAACGGGACAGATAAATGGGAGGGTTGGGTACCTATAAACCGGTTTAACCCTACCGCTGGCTTTTGCCAGTGCAGGAACCTAGTCCGGCTGTCCCGGGTTCCTATCTTTGTTTACGTTTGTTCTTTGTCTTGTTTGTGTTTTTCCTGTGTAGTTCCCTGGCAGATTGTGGCACGTGACTGTAATTTTCAGCCATTGTAGATGTTTCCTGTTATCCCCTTTGTTACATTAAATTATTTTAACAACAAATAGTCACTTAAGCGCACAATTTTGGACAACAAATGGCAAAAATGATACAAAATAGACATGCTGGATCAGCCGGTATATGGCTATTAGGCTGTCTTAGATGAGTAATATAAATTTTCATTTGATACAAATACAGTTTTATGAGTAGTCGACACTTTTAAATGTAGTAAATATTCAATAATTCGTACTTCAGCATATTCATTTGGTATAAAGTTTCATTTTGTTGTTGGAAGACTGATTTACACAACTGAAAAATATGGTTACAAATGTTCTATTCATCGGCAAACGAAATCCAAAGTAATAATGACAATAACTGAAGATGGTATCTGAGTATGTAACATAACGGTCCAGTGAATTAAACTATAAAAGGACAACTTTATACTACTAATTCTTGCTGAGATCATTATAAAAATATATAATTACAAAAACAGCAAACACCTACAATGGCCAGGAACTACAATCACATGCCACAATCTACAAGCAAACTGCACCAGAAAAACAATAAGGAAAACAAGAGACAAACATAGATAACGATAGGAACTCGGGATAGCCGGACTTGGTACCGGCACCAGCAAAAGCCAGTGGTAGGGTTAAACCGGTTTATGGGTACCCAAACCTAACAACGGCAGTAGCATACCGAAGGAACAAAGGAGTGGATTTTTAAAAAATCGAAGTCCAAATAAGACATGGCCAAAACGAGAACACAGAAAACCATGACGCTAGACACAGAAAAAACAATGACGTTAGACAGATACAAAGCACAGAAATAGAAATCACAACCTTCAAAACGAAGGCACTCACAGTGTGAACTCTAGTGAAACTGAAAGTGACGTAAGGTGCTCCGGAAGGGTACGCATGTCCTGCTCTGTTAACAGCACCCGCCACATTGTGAGTGAGTCAATCCAGGAAAATCTCATAATCGGTAGTCGAATCCGGGAAGACGTGAATCTAGCTGAAGATGTCCACTTTCATTTGAGATACTGACACGTCATATCTTTCAATGATGTTATGGTGACGGCCACAGAATTTCTTGAGGGATGACATTAACATAGGTTGAACAAATCACTGACTAAGCAGCTTTTGGGGCAGTGTTTTTGCTCTGTTCAAAAAATCACTGTACAAACTACACGCTCGACAGTGACGAATCAACTGTGAAATGTACACTCCATAGGCTGGAGAGGTAGGTATATTGCTGCTATGAAAGGGAAAGTTAACTATTGGGAAATTAAAATCCTCACGCTTGTGAATGTCCGTTCCAAGTCGGGAATATGACGGTTTGCCAAACTTGTTCTGTGTTGGATTGTGTTTCGCTGATTCAGTCGAATTTTATACGGAATTTCCTTACTGGTCTCTCCCTTTTTATTGTCACTTTTACTTACTTGTCATATAGCTTAGTTTTCAAACGTCCATCTTCGTCAATATACAATAAAAGATCTAGGTACGAAGCTGATATAGGTGTATCAGTTGTTTCTTTTATATCAAGCTCATTGGGATAGATCTTATGTAAATACTCCTCAAATTTTGGATTATTAAGAGAAAGTACATCGTCTATGTAGTGGAAGCTGAAATTAAAGGACTGGGCTAAATGTTTTTGATTTCTTTGTGTAAGCCCTTGTAAAATCTTGGCTTCGTACGAGTAAAGGAAAGGGTCAGCTAAAAGCGGAGCACAGTTAGTTCCCATAGGAATCTCCATTGTCTGTTGGAAAACACGACCTGTGAATTCGACAAAAATGTTGTCGATCAAAAATTCTGACATTTTGATTACGTCAGTCTCAGTGTACTTCTTGTTTGAATCAGTGTGATTCTTAACAAAACATGTCTTATCTTTCCCTATAACTAAATAGGTGTATCTGCCTTCTCCTTTATTAGTGCAGAATCATTGATGTATTAAATCTGCAATTACTGTTTTTTTTTTTAGTTTATTGTGTGGCAGGGTGGTATAAAGAGTAGAAAAGTCAAAAATTTAAATGCTATGGCAATGGGTAAGACTGGTTGAGGATAGTTGTTCAAGGAGATCTTTGGAATTTTTAAAAGTCCACATTTGATTCACGCCGCTTGTGGAGTAAGCTTTGTCACAGTAATTTTTCAGGCCATCTATGACTGCGGTCAACAAAGTAGTTAGGAGCTGTGAAAGAGGTTAAGTGGTGCATCTGGAAGACTCGGCAATGAATCGGCTTGTATGGATTCTTATGACGTTTTGGTACCCAGTAAATGTAAGGGAGTTGATTGTTTTCATCATTGGCTTTTATGCCAAATGATGCTTTAACTGAAGTGATTTTTTACAATCTCATCCCTCGATATTGTAGAAGGGGTATAAGTAGGGTTTCCAGATGAACTGTCGATGCCTATCTCCTTGACAATTCATACGAGATAGTGTTTTTACACACAAACAGTATGTTGTTAGAAGCTTTGTCTGCAGGGACAATGACACAATTTCCATGCAGGGCGGTCAGAGTTCTTACTACAAGGGGATCTTCAATTATACTGGGATTTCTGGATTTCATTGCTGTTTTTAAGCGCCGGATGTGATTTACATTTAATGATTTTCTGGACCTGATCCAGTAAATGTTTCGAGCAAATATGATGTTGATAAGATTCCCACGGGCCTTTTACTATTAAACATTTGACATACCTGTAACAAACATTATGGATGTATGGTCTAGTTTACATGTAAGGTTCGCTTAGCGTTGTAAGTCTTTCCTCTGTATTGTAGATTTATGCTAGATTTTTAGGACGATGTTTTGCAGTTTTTCTATTCTTGCATGTGGTCATATCATACTGCAACTCTTTAATTTCGATAAGAGAGCACACTTACTGTGATCGTATAGAAGAATAACTTTCAAGCCCTAACCAATTTCTCCTCTTTAAGTGGCAATCGAAACACGTTACTCTGAACGTTTACTCGTCCATATTTCGATTATTCTCATAGAATATGTGGCCTTGATTAACTTTTTTTTTTCTACCAAATACAGAAGAAATATTGTTTACTTAAAGCATCTGAAGTGTGAACTTAATTTAAAGATTCCCCGTGCAAAAAAGCATACTCTCTATATATTTCAGTGACTGTGTACTTGTTCTTGAGATAATTTCACATATAGATACACAATCGCACTTTCATATTTTGGCATGGTGAATAAAAGGATATGGAGTAAATGCACATGAGACAAAGTCTCTACAAATACATGGTAAAAAACAAGCAAAGGAACAACGCTTTTATTGTTGTTCTTCATCTTGAAGTCACCATGAGGCCTTCAACAATGAGCTTTGCTCATAAGTCTTAGTAAGTTCAAGACGGTCCCTTTTCCTGTCTTTTTTGTAATTTCCAAATGTTATTCTGACTATTCTGTTTATAGTGCCAGAATCTAATGATTTTATTATGCAAAGTTTTTTTTGCATTTGTTCCTATTATATACAAAGACAGCTCACAGATAATTACAAGTACAACACATGTATAAAACACCATATAAAACGATACATAAGGGAAAGTGACAATTAATATTAATTTACAAACTTTTCTAAAAAGGAAAAGAAAAAAATATATATAATATTAATAATAAATGACGTATTAACTACTAAGTACTGCTTCCAAAAATTCCCATTTTTGCTTAACTATATATAAAACTTAAAATCTTAATTTTCATCATGTATTATCAGACCAGTCGGTATACTACTCTAGACTTGATAGGTGCTGAGGTGGTTTCAATAATGAACACTAACACAAAGATTTCTTCATGTATTATCGGGGCAATATCTATGGCATAACACCTTAAAAACATCAATTAACAAACACTTAATAACACATTCACTGAGTTTCTCTATAATAACTTGAACTTAATATTTCATTACTTATCCAATTCCATTTTCGGATACAGGTATAACTATTACTTTCTTACATTAGAGACCATTTTTATATATATGGGAGAAGATGTTGACGCCAGTCAGAGGATAGATCTGACAATGTAATTGGACACCGATTTGAGAATTGCATCAACTAGACGTAAATCTGAGAATATGACTTCATTGGACGTCGATCTGAGAATCGGACATCGATTTGAGTCCGGACGTTGATCTAGTCTTATTTAATATAAGACAAACATTTTCCAAATGGTATTCTGACCATTTTATTTATAGTTCCAGAATCTAATGATCTTATTATGCCAAGTTTTTTTTGCATTTGTTTCTATCTGTTTACATGTTATATCTATCTTTTGTCGGACCACGGATGTCAATCATTGTAAAAACCCCTTTTATTTCATATTTGTTGACAACCCCGAATCCATGAGGAAAAATCAAATTGGATGTACAGTTGTTCATCATCTAGCAATACTGGTGCTAGAGGCCGTCTGAAATTTATTATGAGGTATGAACAAAGCTCATTGTTTGAGCTCTCATGGTGAATTCAAGATGAAAACAACAAGTGTTGTTTAATACATGTATTACTTTATCTACCGTGCATTTGTATGGACTTTGTATTATGTGTATTTACTCTATATCCGTTCATTGTTTATTTCTAATATCATAACAACTGTAAAAATGATTATAACCTTGAACAATTTAATCGGTTTTATATTATGTGATACAAATTTGTAGTACAATGTATGAATAATTTAAAATTCCACAACCAAAAATACATCTTTTGTGTTTCGATAATAGTTTTCATTTTCCATTTTCAGTACGTCCATCTGAGGTTTGGTGTCCTGGTTAGGATAATTTCATGTATTGTATATATGATTATGATGGTATGTATTAAAGCTATATAATTGTGGCTTGAAGTGATTGGCGTTAACCGCCGAAGAATATTACTCATTGGCGTAATTATTTCATTGGGCAAAGTAAACATTGATACGCACGTCTTCTGCTCATTCAGTAATATATATAGTTAATACACGAGGACGCGTTGTGTCTGTATAAGGTTACCCGACGTCCGGAGGCCGGAGGGATGAGCTTATACAGAGGGATGAGCTTATACAGACACCACAAGTTCGAGTTTGATAACAAATTTACTATACAGAAGGATGAGCTTATACAGACACCAAAAGTTCGAGTTTGATAACAAATTTACATCCCAGCTAATATATTAAGTGAAGGAAAACCGATATACATTCTTGAAAATAATTTCAATGCTTGTAATGCCATGAAAGAGATATTTTACACTACAATAATAATATATATCACTCATGGTGCCCATTAGCGATTCTTTATATACGTTTTTTACACGGTAATTCCAACGAGTGTTCGTGGTGTAATAGGTAAGGCAGAAGTGTAGTTAGGTTCAAATTCTACTATGAACAATGTTATTTTTCAAGGTTTTAAATCTTAATCTTTGAAAATTTTATGGATGGTATAAAATTTTACAAAGTCCAAAACATCTGGCCTTGACAGAAAATAAAAAAAGTAAAAATATCCATTGTAACTGGGGTGAAATTGCTGGGGTGATCCGACTCAGATCACCAATGGTAGAACACAAGAGCTGGGATTTAATCTGTATTAACTTTTAAGGAACACTTCAAGACAAACTTTAAAAAAAAATATTACAATATGACATTTATAAATATGTGTATGGCATATTGCTGATTTGGTATTATGTATTTGGTAACAGATTTCAGATATTTTGTCAAACATTTTACAAGTTCAATCCAACAAAAACAGTAATTCTGCTAAAAAATATGGGACCAATTTTATATATAATAAGATTCTATTGTGATTATTTACTAAATCTTAATAGTGATATAACTACATTCTCCGGTTAAAAAACATTACCACCTTAGTTAAGATGATGACAAATGTTGGTACTTGCGTTTGGAATTGATAACCTCAATATCATCACTCATAACACGATTTTCTTTCATGCATCATAGACTAAGTGCCAGTGTTAATGAAAAGTGTATATAATTATTAAATATTTATATTGTTTGCTGAAATCAAGAATTTGCCTTTTGTTTTGTTGCGTGTTAATGGAATACAGTATAACTTTTTATCTTTTCAGGTTATTTACATGTCAATTGTTCTGTATGGTCCATCATTAGCTTTAAATGCAGGTAACGTACGTCGTAATGATGCCGACGAGAGAGCTGTTAATATATCAGAATTCTCCTGGTGACATTTCATAAGAGCCCATACAATAGAGCTTTCACAAAACTGAACAATTCCAATTTGAAAAACTGTGGTACATGTACACAAAGGGAGCAAAATAAACCGCTCAGAAATTAAAAGAAAGCTTTAACATAATTCGACCATAATAGAATATGTTTGGGAACAATATCACGCCGTTTGTGCTCAACAAGATATACAATCAAATAACACTGAACACCTATAAAAGCCAATTAATCTTCTGATTGGATAAAATCCTTAAATGATCTGTAAGACCGTGATTATAAGCATTAAACAACCATTAAATCAATGTGTATAGGTATACATATATTAAATGAAAAAATGGTCTCTTAATTTGTACTTTACAAAGCAAATTTCAAGGACAATAATTCTTTAGGATTCATTCGACTGCAGCCATATTCAAACTTGTTCTATTACAAAAAAATTAAAAGGTACCAACATAAATTCCTCATTTCTGAATGGGGGTTAGAACAAAGTTATCGAACAGAATTTTCAAAAGTTACTGTAATTATGTTTTTTGCAGACGACAATTTCGCCAACTAATGTCCTTTCAGTTCAGCCCATTTTAAACCAAAGACGTACATGAAAGCTGATAGGGAACTAACAATCCAAAAGATCTGTATTAAAATCCAAAATCAGATAAGGACACAGCTTTATCTGATACATATACTATTTAGTTTTTAACAATTGCAAGTGTCATTATGAGAAGTGTATTGATTTTTAAGTCAACACAAACATTTGAACATCCATTAGAGTTAGACCTTTTGCGTCTTCAGAATAAGCATCATATGCTGTGTACGGATCACTCGTTATGTTCAAAGCAACACCCGTAACCAGGAACAAGTCAAGTGCGCGCCTGTTAAGATGTTTCGAGCAATTCTAACATTTGCAAAACATTTACTTTAAATTTGTAAACCAACATTTGATGGCGACCATAGACCATTTCTACGTGTAAATATCATATTCTTGAAAATTCAGCTGTCTAGTTAATAAATTCCTTCTGTAAAATTCATTAAGTGGATGCTCAAATATAACTTATAGTTGACTTAATAAGTACCGAGGTTTCGGTAAATTTATTACCAGCAATTTTTACCCATGCGAGAGATGCATGCTATAAATATATATATTTCAGTTATGGTGTACTTGTTCTTGAGAGAATATCTCATATGAATATACAACTATACTTTCAAATTTTGGCATTTCAATTTTTGTAATTTCAAAATGTTAATCTTACCATTCTGTTAATGCTGCCCATAGCTCATGCCAAATAGAATAAAAGGATAACAGGAAACACCTGCAAGGGCCGAAAAACATAGTCACATGCTACAATGTACCAAGGAACTGCACAAGAAAAAAACACAATAAATAAAACAAAAGACAAACGTAAACAACGATAGGAACTCGGGACAGCCGGACTTAATACCGGCACAAGCAAAACCCAGAAATAGGGTTTAACCGATTGTGGGTACCCAAACCACCCATTTTCTGTCCCGTTTCCCTATAGTATAATAAACATACGAATAAAACCCAAAACAGGTAGACTTACTAACTCCATGACCACAATCTTGAAAGGAGAGAAAATGACAAAACATAATTTTGAAGACGGGTCAAGGGGTGCACGCCACTAAACTGTCGGCTAGCTCAAGGAGCCTAGTCTGCTGGTAAAACACTGTTGCACTACGGAAGAAAAATCCAACTCAAAACTCCCAGATGGGTTTAGTTAAGAACCATCATGTATTTAAGTAGACATCGGTAGTATCAGTGAGAGGTCAGTATGCATGAAAAACCCCCAGGTCTTTGGATCCCAAAGCTTATTTAACGGACACGTGCAGAATATCCCGTTGATATCCCCTATTGTGTAAAGAATGTAAGTTACGTCCCAGTTTTTCTGGATTTTAAATCAGTTTGTCGCATTTTTTAACATTTCCGTAAAAACGAGGATGAGAAATGCCCTTAGTAATAAGCTGTTTGCGAGTGACATTATAAAGAAAATAATAAAAGTCGTTAAAATGATCCAGAAATCGTTTGTACGGTTTCAAAAATCGTTAGTATGATTTTTAATTGATAGAACGATTTTTATAATTGTTTTAAGGATTATATTACAGATTTTTTTCTTTTTCTTGGCACAAATAAGCTGTCGTAAAATTTATTGATTAGTGCTGTCCTTGTTTTTTTTTTTTTTTTTTTTTTTTTTTTTTTTAACACCACATTTTACACATTCGCAGCATGCATACCATTTCAGATAATTTCTATTCTTCAATGATTTTTTTTTATTTTTTGTATACTGTCAATTTGTCCCTCGTGACCATTGTTGAGCTTTTTGTGTCTCTGTTCGAGTTATCATTACACCACTTTTTTAAATATCCTCTGATTTTGTTGAATTGGTTGCAGATGTTTTTAATTTGTTCTTATGAATGATTCATGGTGTTTGTAAAAATTCCATTGGAACGCTTTCTTATAGTTTATCCTTTTTCATATAGTTTGCTAGTTCCGGAAGTGTTGTAAAGTCTTCTTGTATTACGGGTGTTTCTACTTCATATCCATTTGTCCTTATTAAATCGAATAATTTATATATACTGCTTCATAATCATGGTTGTGTTGGATTTCCCAATACCCGATATATTGTACGATGGCACCTCAACAATGTCGATTGGTGCTTCGTAGGTTTGAACTTATTTGGTCCTGTTTTTCTCTTAATGTTGAGTGAAATGAATATTTAACTGCAATAGATCGGCAAACGAATGCCGAAGCAACAAAAAAAAACAAACAAACAAACAAACAAAAAACAACAAACAGAAAAAAACAAATAAAATTCTAAGAATCAAACATTCAAAACACGACAATTCAGATGTAACACAAATAGGGACAACATGACAAAGACAAAACAAATAAACAAACAACCAGAAAGTGAAATATCATCAGATGCTCTGGAACAAACAGCAATTGAATACAACATTTTTTTCTTTTCAGTGACTGGTATTAACCTATGGGGATCTCTTATTGCAGTTGGAGTTGTTTGTACCTTGTATACAACACTAGTATGTGTATTTTTTATATTGTATTTTGAAGACTAACGAATCTAATTTCTCTGAGCGATAATTCATAGGATTAATATAACACAAAAATGGAGCAAAATAGAATCTGTATGACGTTAAGGTCATGTCTACAAATAAAAATAAAAACAAAACACGAATCGGCAATGAAATTCTGTTTGTGATCTAAATATCCGAGATTTTATCGTAGTTACCTCGTGGTTCTTTTGAGAATATATCAATTGATGAATTCTCATAACAAGATGATTTTCTTTTGTTTTATAGTTGGCATGATTGATATTGTAGTTGTATTTACTAATAAACTTCCCTTACAGTGAATAAAAAAAATCCACAATTACCTTAAAACTAGTATCCGTAGTAAATGCAAATGATCCGACAACTTGTGTCTCTTCAGTGCAGATCAAATTTCACGATTTTTGAAGCCCTAAACTGGACATTTGTATATCTGCTTGGCGACAAACAACCATAATGAACTAATTTATCGGTAATTTGTATGAATTTCCTTTAATCTACAGAGACTGATCATCTCAGTATCACTGAACTGGACATTATCACGAAATTATTAGGTCACTGTGAAGGCGTCACGTGCGGGTTTCTATGCTGTACTATTTGTCGTGTTCATACGCATAATACGTTGAAGAACCCATGAAAAATATTGCTAGCTATAGATTAACTGTACTGAAATAGAAATTTCATCTTTTTCCCACTTAATATGCATTTTTATTTATCATTTCGTGAATTACCGATAAAAGAAATATAGGAAATTTTGTTTTTGATACGGACTTTATCACGGCGTAACGCATCAAGCTCGCACAAACGGGCTCACTTAATACTGGCCGTGATAAAGTCTGTATCAAAAACAAAATGTCCTATATTCCATATTGAAAAGCAACAATCAGCTATAAATGATTCTTGTATTAAAGAGGGACACGATAGTTGTTGTGAATGTATTTATTGAAACAATTACCCTTACAGGATAAATGATTTTTGTTTTATACTTTGGCATGAAAGCTACTGTACATGAATTTCTTGATAAATTTATTGATAAATACTACTAACAGTATTAATACTGTTTGTTTTAAAGGGTGGAATGAAAGCCGTAGTTTGGACCGACTCTTTACAAGTAGTTGTTATGTTTGCTGGAATGCTTACAATACTTATAACAGGAATTATAAAACTGGGTGGTCTAGATGTGGCTTGGAGAGTAGCTCACGAAAATGACAGAATTAAGTTTTTCATGTGAGTTGATATTGAATGAAATTTTATTACTTTTCCATCCTGTTTCAATTTGAATATCCTTTTTATACATAACCACACCGAAAAATAAAAAAAGGAATATATTTACAGTGCCGGTACTGACAATACAATATCCCGAGTTCCTATCGTAAATTATGTTTGTCTCTTGTCTTTCATTTGAGGGTTGTGACTTTTGACTGTATTTTTCGGTCATTGTAGGTTTTACTGTTAACTTTCGTTTGTAATTACAAAATTTACTGATGTATTCTAATGGAAATATTCTTTTCATCCCAAAATACAGCACTATTAGATTTAAGGTCAGAGATACGTAAATACTCGCCTCTATCGCTGAACGTTATGTATTTGCTTTAGAATGAACGTATTAGAATGATTTTAAATTATCGTCGTTTCAAACTGTATCCTACAATTTTTCTGAAAAACTGATATTATATTGATTAAGAAATTTCTGTTTCATTGATTTCTCTGTTCGTTTTCGTGGTGCATTTTTTGTATAAATCGCTGAATAGCTGTTCATCTTTCAAATCACGTCTAAAATCATAACTTTTATCGACGACGAACTGCTATTTTGACGGCGGGTTTTATCGAAAAAATCCATTTTTGGCGTTCAACTATTAATACCGGCGAAACGAATTCAGAAACCCTATATAAAATTCACACCATTAAAACGTGAATTTCATTGTTTAAAACATTTCCTTTTTTCCAGAAAAATTGTAGGATACGTTTTCATCAACGCGCAATTTAATGAAGATTATTATAATATTTTTCTGTACATTTTACATAGATTCTATTTGAAAATGACATAACTGGTTTATTTTTCAATCGGTCATATTTCAAACATTAAAATAGCTAAACCGATTTTATTTCACTTTGGAATTCAACTTCATTTGATGTACTTGCATGTAAACTTTCATCTAAATCCGGAAACTTTGCTATATTGGTACCTTTTACCTCAAGTCAATTTTGGTGACTTCATTTTCATATCTGTGTTTCAACGCGGGAAATTACAAATTCCAAACTCTGTATTAGTAAAGCCCTATATTTTGTATCTGTCACTCGATTAGTCGCCTCATTTTTTTTTTTTTTTTTTTGTCTTTATACTTGAGTTAAAATATTCGACGTCAGGTGTTTTTATTAGTTTTAGAAAAAAAAAACATTTCAAATCTATTAATACTTGAAAATAGATTTTTGAAAGATCAAGTATGACTGATATTCGATATTAATATTTTTTCTTGAAATCCAAAATATTTGTCATCAGAACATTTGATAAATCGCTAGTAGTTAATTTGAAGTCATTTGAATATATCAAATACCAGTTCGCCAATATCGAATACCAATCCGCCAATATCGAATATCAATCTGCCAATATTGTATATCAATTAAAAATTCAAAATTCAAAATATCTAGAACAAGACAAAAACTCAGTTTGCACTGGTTAATCAATTTGATGTAG
>MJUU01021522.1:177878-197713 GCA_002080025.1 Modiolus philippinarum
CAACTCCGGTAGTAAAGTCAAATCCGATAGGGTAAAAACAAACTTTAATTGTAGAGGGAAAGATCTGTTGTCATCTGGGAAACAGATATCCCGTAACGATCGACGAGATCGTGATGTCGGCCGTAAAACTTCTATAGTGATGACTTTAAGTTTTTGGTAACGTACCCTTGCTTAAGTAGTCTATTTGTATAGGTTTAGCATTGAACTGAATAAGGGACCTTTAACCCTAAATGTGGAGGATTTTTTTTTTTTCTGAAGTTTAGTTTCAATATGTTACACGTCCTTGTACATTAATTTTCCTTATCGTCAAAATAAATAATGTCAACAATTTACATGTTAATATTAAATATCAAATTTCACTTTTGATCACAGATCATTAAAGGTACGTTTTCAGACAAGATCTAATCATATTTGTCTGATATGAAGGTCAAGTTCAAGGATTTTATTCCAGGTCAATATACTGTATCGGAAAATCTTTTAACGAATAAAGAAATTAAAGTTAAAAATAGCATATTATTAAGATGCCATGCAGGTGAAACATGACAGCATACAAAACAAGTGATTTGAGTGTATCATATCATTTCATTTTAAATACCGCAATTGCATAAAAAACAGTAAATTTCGTTATGCTGTACACGTGTTTCAAGGAGTAACCTCTCATCAGCAGCATTAAAATCAAATAATATGGAAAGCCATAATCGAAAAGATGTAACAAAAGAAGTACTCATTACCAAATAAATCAAAATAGGAAGCCAAATCCAGTACCAAGGACATCTACCGAGTGCCATACACGGAATGAAGCCTCGGTATTTTTAAGGAATTAGAATTTTGATAAGAACAGTAAATTTCTATAACACGCAAGGTAAAATTTTCATGTCTGACAAGTCTGACTATTGGGCTGGTGAATACCCTCGGGGACCTCTGGTCCACCAGCAGTAAGTTACTCGTTAATTTGAGCAAACTATATTATAACTAAGTTAGGGGCGATAATTGCTTTATATTTGGTCTGATGAGAATGAATAAAAACACAAACGTTAGAATAATGGAAAATAGTCATATATTCATTTTACCATGAAATTACGCGTCCTATATAAAATACTTCCAATTTCTACATTTCAAAACCAACGCTTTCTATTTGGAACCTTACAATATCTAAATTTATGTAAATTTCGTTAAAAACTAAGGAGTATCTCCCTCGTGCAAAGCTCTGTCCTCAGCTGATGTTGGCTTTAAATTTAGGTCATATTGGTTATTTGTTCTCTATCAGTTTTTAAACATCTTTGGGTTTAAGGTCTTTCAAACGTTTAGATTTTATCAGCACTGAAGAGACATAAGTTGTCGAAATACGCATATGCAGAATTTATATTTGCAGTGACTTCGGTATTTAGTCATTTTTCAATGATATTATAAAATATCGAAAAAATGAAGGTCCGATATTTGGCAAAAAGACTATTTGAAAAAGAGATCACTTCACACGATTTTTGGAAAGTGTTTCATCTCAAAGAAATTGTTGGAAGTTGGGCTTTAGCATTGTTTAGACATAGTAAATCCTTTTGTACTGCAAAACAACATCTAATACATGACTATTTATATTATTCTCTCATATATAGATCTATATGTTTCTAGGAAGCAATTTGGCAATTAAAATCTAATTTCTATCCATTATTTTCATATAAGGTACATTAGTATATGCCCCTCATGGTGATTTTGAAATAAAATTTAAGATTCCTTAGCTAGGAATATTTCTGTGAGCTCTATATCGAAATATTCCAGTGAATTTTATTCACAACTGTCTTGAATTTATGTATTTCATACTTTCGCGTATTCTGGAAGATGATTTTCCCTTGGCTGTACTCATTTTTGAACAGCATTGTTATTGGAGATGAGGGTAATAACAGAATTACCGAACAGAGTGGTCAAGAGCTGAAGTCAATGAGAGAAAAAGACAATTCAGGTCGAAATCACCGGCAAAATTGTCGACCGGAATGGTCCTGACTTGGTACAGGCATTTCAAAAGAAATGGTGGTTTAAACCGTTTTTATGGCTAGCCAAACCTTAGATCGTTGTTTTAGTACTGTTGCATACATTTATAATGATATATGGTATTTTTCAATAGAATGGATCCAGATCCGTCTGTACGACATTCCTTTTGGAATGTTTTAGTTGGTGGAGGTTTTTTATGGACCGCTGTATATGGTATTAACCAAGCACAAGTCCAAAGAGCAGTGTCATTTTCTTCACTTACAAGGGCGAAATTGTAAGTATTCCCATCAATTTTAATTGAAATTTACAATATCTTAATTTAGGAAAATTTTGTTAAAAACTTAGGAGTATCTCCCTCTCGCAGAGCTCTGCCCTTAACTGATTTTGGCTTTTCTATTTAGATCCTACCGGTAATTATTTCTGTATCAGCTTTTACACATGTTTCGGGTTATAGATTTGCAGATGTTTTGATTTGATCTGCATTGAAGAGACAAAGTTGTCGAATTGCGCATATGCAGAAACTAAATTCACAGTAGCTTCGGTATTTTGTTATTGGTTAACTTTAGAGATATGTTTCTCACATGAAAACTGATACATGAATATGAAGAGACGCCTACCTAGTCTAACCAACCATTCTTACTCTTTACTGAGTTCGTTTGAAATATCCCTTCCATTATTAAGAGTTGTATCTGTTCTATTGACTATTGGTATCCTACTCTTCTTTGCTCTTTGAACTATGTATTTTTAAGATATTATAGAACAAAAATAACACTATATTTTCTTTCAAGTTTCATTATTTCCTGAGAGATGTAGAAACCATTTTTTCTACTAAAAATTTTGAGACAACAAGCTTAGTGAAATTTTCGGCTAAATCTATTCGGAATGCAATACTCTGCGCTTAACGTTAGATAATCTGAGAAATAGTTTCTACAACTTTTATCTAAAAGCAGACAGCTGTAGTAAATGTACGAAAGCAAAAGAACAAATTGCATAGCGAAATTGAAAAAAACATTCCTTGAAATATGCCCGTCTTGGTCCCAAAAATTGAAAATCTTAAATTTTATAGTATCCAAATACTACCTAATAATATCTCATGCAATGATATGCTCTAATATTATCGAACTAAGAGATATCTTTCTGATACAATATTCTGCTCTAATACTACCGTAGCAAGAGATATCTTTCTCATGCAATGTTCTGCTCTAATACTAACGATCTATGAGATATCTTTCTCATGCAATATTGTGCTCTAATACTACCGTACTAGGAGATATCTTTCTCATGTAATGTTCTGCTCTAATACTAACGATCTATGAGATATCTTTCTCATGCAATATTGTGCTCTAATACTACCGTACTAGGAGATATCTTTCTCATGCAATGTTCTACTCTAAGCTCTCTTTATGTTCACATCCTTGTGATTATATGTTTTCTCTCAGTTCTTTCATATTTTTGCTCTGTTACCAACTGCTTCATGGCATAATAAATGTTATACGTTCTTATTGTTGATTTTCATCTTAAAAATGTTTGCAAAACTATAAAATTTAAATGTTAACTGGGGTTTCGGTATTTTATTGTTTACAAAAAACATATTTTTTCATGTCCTTATTGGTGAATCTGGTATGTTTAGTATTTCTAGTGGCAAATTAACAATGAAGGGATATGGAGTAAATGCAGATGAGACAAAATCTCTACAAATACATGGTAAAACCAAGCAATGGAACAACGCTTTTATTGTTGTTCTTCATCTATTGGTTTGTATTTGTTGATGTTATTTATGTCTAATCATACTGTATGTTGCTTTATGAAATAGTTATGTAAAATATGATTAAAATTGTCTATGCAATCAAAATATTTAGCACAAATATAGAAAGGTTTACTAGACAAATACGACCGAGGCGTGATATGGATTTACTGGCTAAATACGGATTTACTGACCCAATACGGGTTTACTGGGCTTCCGGTTCATTAAGTTCTTAAACAAAATGGCGGCAATGCCACGAACAGAACATTATTCCTTGTGAATAATTCGCTAGACTGCTACAATTTAAATCAATGGTACTTTTTTTATTACGATTTATTTTAAAAACGGAAATTCAGTTTCATTCCGGGATCCGATTCCGCATTTCTACACTCAATTTTCAGAAGTTCAACGACATCAATGACAACGCTGTTTTGTTGACATTCTGAAATATACTTTGATACTTCAGTGATTTTTAATATGAAACATCATAGTATTCAAACATGTCAACAATCAGATTTCAACACAAAATACTACGAAGATCAGAAAAATAAATCTTTTTCAGGTAACCACCACTCGCTGAATTGAACTTGAGTCATTTGCGTGGCTGAAGGACATCGCAATAATTATCTATGTTGTCATACATGAACAACGCAGTCACAAGTGAAATTTACAAATGGTTGAGACCGTTTCCAATAGCAGAAATACATGAAAAATTAACTGAAGAATAAAGAAAAAGTAAGCATAAAAATTGGCTGACAAGTCCTTCGCCCATTTTGCTGCCATTAAATCGATAGTATAAAGCTTTACATAACTATTTAATAAAGGCGTCATAGAATGTGATATTTCGTATTGGTTCAGTATTATGTCCTCGGCCCAATACGACTTTGTCCTTGGACATAATACAAGACCAATATTAAAATCCCATTCTATAACCCTATATTATTGTTATGCCGTTTTATGGCTCTTAGTTATTAAAAAAGAATTCTTGTTTCTCTTCTTCTTCTTCTTCTTCTTCTTCTTCTTCTTCTGTAGTATTAATTTTAGTAGCCTGTATGACTGGTGTGGTTATAGAAAAAAGAAGGGAAACGGGGAATGTATGCTCATAACAATATATGTGACCCTGTATCAGTTGGAATTTTCTTATTTTATTGTTTTCCTTATTTTTTTCAGATCATTATGGGTAAATCTGATTTGTATAGTGTTAATTGTATCATTAGTCTGTCTAACTGGTGTTGTCATGTATGCTTATTACAGTACATGTGACCCTGTATCAGCTGGGGTCATTAGCAAAACAGATCAGGTTGGTAAAACTTTCGATTTAAATCTCAAAACATAAAATTGACTTCATTATTAAAATAATCAATGAAGCAATGAAAAATGAATAGTCTCTACCAAACCCCTTCAGGAAGTTTTGGGTTTGATTTTTCTTCCGTAGTGCGGCATTGTCTTACCGCCAGAATAGACTTCTTGAGCTAGCCGAATGTTTAGCGGTGAGCACTTTTTGACCCATCTTTGAGTTAGAGGTATACCTGTATTGGGTTTTATTCGTATGTTTATTATATTTAAAGGATACGAAAAAGAGAAAGGTGAGGTTTCGGTACCCATAAACTGGCATAATCCTATCGCTAACTTTTGCTGTGCCGGTACCAAATCCGACTGTCCCGTGTTTCTATCGTTGTTTTCTTTTAATTATTGTGGCATCTAACTTTATTTCTGAGTTATTGCAGGTGTTTCCCATTATCCTTGTATATAATTCAAATAAGTACTCGCTTAAAAATTAAAATATACCTTTTGAGGGAGACAGATTTTAATTTATGGTACTGAATTCCATGTTTCTTTTTAATACATACTGTCATGAATCTGAGCGTGACATCAAGTGGCAAAATGCTACTTCCTGTTAAAAATATTGAAAATGTCTATTTAAAAAGCATTTACATTTAGGGCTTCGGTGCTTTCCTGAAAACCGATTTTATTTTGAAACTAGTAGAAAGGAGCAAACGCACTATCACAGAATATGTTCAGCCTTTGTTACCTTTCGTCCGTTCAGAAAGTCTACGGCCGTCACCACGAAATCATAGATAGATATAAAATGTTTCCCAAATAAGAACAGACATTTTCAGCTAGATTCACGTCATAGATGTGGCATCACGGATATTGACTTTGCGCTTGATTCACCCACTGACAGTGTGACAGGTGCTGTATATAGAGAAGGACAAGCTTACCCTTCCGGAGGACCAGTGTCAGTGTCATTCTGTTTTCATTTGCTTCGTGGGAATGTAGTGTTTTTAAGTCATGTGATGTAATGTGATATTATCGTTTTTGGACTTGATTTATGTAATCCCATTGTTTGTTCGGTATTCTTCTGCCGTTGTTTTTTAATATCTTAATTTCAGATTTTTTTACTTTAGAAGTACATGTATATTATTCGTGCATATCTTTTTTTAGCTTTTAGATTATATTGCTTATATGTTCTCTATATTCTTATATACATATTTCAGTTTATTGCATTACAGATATTTTGTTTTAATCTGCACTGAAGAGACATAAGTTGTCGAAATGGCAATCTTCATAAATTTAATTCACAGTGACTTGGATATATATATATATATATATATATATATATATATATATATACATTAGGTAAATTGTTAATACTAACTAGAGTGTTTTCACAGTTCGCCGAAGGGGACTTTAAGTTTGCACTCCGTCAGTCTGTCAGTCCGTCCGCCAGTCCGTCACACTCAGTTTTCCGAATTTTTTTCCCATACCATTAGAGATATTTATCTAAAATTTGGTATGTAAGTCTACTACTATGAGTTACAGATCAAGTTTGAGAGTGGTTCCGGTCCAGCGATTTTGGATGGAGTTATGGGCCTTTGACTTATAAAATTTTGGTAAAATATAGGTTTTCCGGACTTTTTTTCTAAACCGTTCCAGATACACATGTATGAAGCTAATATTTGCTATGCAAGTCTACCACTATGAGTTACAGATCAAGTTCGAGTGTGGTTCCGGTCCATTGATTTTGGACAGAGTTATGGGCCTTTGAATTAGAAAATTTTGGTAAAATATGGGTTTTCCAGACTGTTTTTCTAAACCATTCCAATATGAAACTAGTATTTGCTATGTGAGTCTATCACTATGAATTACAGATCAAGTTCTAGTTTTGTCCCGGTCCATTGATTTTGGACGCAGTTACTGGCCTTTGACTTATAAAATTTTGGTAAAATATAGATAAAAAATATTTATTTTGGACAGAGTTATGGGCCTTGGACTTAGAAAATGTTGGTAAAATATAGATTTTCCGGACTTTTTTTCTAAACTGTTTCAGATATTAAGCTGATATTTGCATTGTTAATCAACCACCATGGGTTACAGATCAAGTTTGAGTATGGGTTGGGTCCATTGATTTTTGATGGAGTTATGGAAACTTTTCTTCTTTAACTATTTTTGCTGGTATAACAAAGAATTATTCCACCGGTAGGGGACTTCTGTATTGCCTTGCAATACGATCCACACTTGTTAAAATTATTTCAGATGTTTTGACCTTCATTAACATTGTCATTAACTGTCAAACCATTTTTGTGTCGTATTAGTCTAACATTGTATTCGTTTTCGATCAATATAATCACTAGAGAGAGTTACCTGATTTCCCCCTTGCAAGACATTTACCATCCATTATGCTTATACATTTCAGTTGATACCCTTATTTACTATGGATATGGTTGGAGAATATCATGGCTTACCAGGTTTAGTCATATCCTGTATATTTAGTGGCAGTCTAAGGTATCTACAACAATAACACCTTCGGTATTCAATGCCGTTGTTTAAACAGATGACAGCATTCCAAAATATTAATGAAAATCAATTAAAACGTGTGTAGCAATTATTATTAAAACGTTAGAAGGTTATGGTAACATAGAAACACATTTGTAGTATGTTCTATCACTGATGCAATTTTTCACTACAGAGGTTTTACGGTCGTCACCATGATGTGACAAACCTTTACAATGTTTCTATTTCACAGATTAGAATAGATATCTTTTGGTAGATCAAGAGGTTAGTACCGGACTGAAAAACACCGACTGTGACAAAAACCAGACTTTCCACTGACAGTTCGACGCGTGGAGCAGATCATGCTTACCCTTCCGGAGCACCTGAATATACTTCGAGGTTTTTGTAGGGTTTCAAACTACTAGTGATTAAGTTTTGTGACTTTCTTGTTCATTTTGTTTCTTATGTCACCCCAGACAACGTCAGGGTGACATGTTGTTATTCTACGTTTCTTCTGATTATTCTTTTTTTATTTTTCCACACATTTTGTCCAGTCGATTATTTTGCTAGGCTTGATTTAATAAAAAAAAACAACGGCAGTAGAATACCGAAGGAACAAAGCACAAGATTACACAAATCAAAGTCTAGAGACAAGGCAAAAGCAAGAACACCAGAAGACGGAAGACCAAAGACACCACATGCCCAAAAAACACACGAACATTACGTATACAACACACAAAACTAAAGCACTTACAGTGTGAACTCTCAATAAACAAGAGTGACATATGACACATGGCATGTAGTTAGATCAGCAGAAGAAGTGCATTCCATGAAATGTGTTTCAAAATAGCCACCATTTCCAAGATGGCCACCAAAATATTCAAATTTTCATTTTTAATGTATCTTAACGAAAAATGATTTCTAGAAAGATTTTGAGGCTGTGAATGGGATGAAATCATCAATTTGGTTGTCTGGGGTGACACCGGCTTTTGCTTGCAATTGCAAATCTAGTTCGTTTTGTCTTGTCATGCTATGTCAATTCGTTTTTGATATGAATTGTTGTGAATTTTGATTTTTGATTTTTGGAATTTCCCTTTCTTCATTTTTGCTTCGCTAATTGTTCTGTATATCACCAAAGGTATATCGGAGAAACAAGAACTTATGACAATATAGAGGCAGACTAAAAATCATTTCTGTGTATATGTTTTCAATATTCTTTTTAAATTTTGTCTGTTAGCAGTATCATGTCCGGCAAAAATGCAAAGCATTAGCAGTGTATAGCCCGATAAAATACAAAGCACTCGCAGTGTGAGGTCCGTCCTAAGTGAAGCACTAGCATTGTGAAGTCCGACAAAAAAAAATAGAATGACAAAGCATCTAAATGTAAAGTGTGAATAAAATAAAGCTTTAGCAGTTTGTATTCGGACAAAAAAATAACACAATAGCAGTGTGAACTCTGACTTAACAAACTAGGCATATCGTCAGTTGGCGCAGAAGGTTAAAGATTTCATATAAACTACAGTCTCTGTTTTTGTCTGTTAAGTTTTTTCTTGCTCTTGCTTTTTTCAGCTCATTTTCCTCAGGATTGAATGCGATGTCGGCAATTATCTTAAAAGATTTCATTCTATCATGTGCTCCAAACATGCCATCTGGAACAAGGACGGTTATTTCAAAATTAATTGGTAACTAGATTATCGTTAATATTTCGATGACAGCGTATGTTCTTAATTGCTTATTCAAAAGTCCAAGAATTATACATGATTTATGTACAAGCAGGATGATAATAAGAAATTCACAATGAAAGGATATGAAGTACATGCACATGAGACAAAGGTTCTACAAATACAACCAAGCAATGGAACAACGCTCATGTTGTTGTACTTTATCTTGAAGTCACCACAAGGTCTTCAACAATGAGCTCTTTTCATACTTCATAGTAAGCTCAAGACGGTTCCCTAGCACCGGAGCGGAACTCAGTGCTAGATTTCGAACAATGCCACACACATGTTTGTCTTTATCTTTGCCCCGGGATTGTCAACAAATACAAAGTTCTCCGTTGCTCGACAAAAGACTCTCATTACTCTTATTGCTTATTCCTTCATTGCTTATCTCAGAGGAAAATCATAACATCAGAATATCATTTGGAATATACATAAAAGACAAAATGCCAAAATATGAAAGTTTTAGAGTATATCCATATGAGATATTCTCTAAAAAGTGATACCACAACGAATATATATCTACAGCATACATTTCTCGCACGGGGACTTGTTCATAGACTCCACACTGCAGGAGGTGACAAACTCCAGTCTTAAACTATTAATGGAAGGATATTGAGTAAATGCACTTATGACAAAGTTTCAACAAATACATGGTAAACCAAGAGAAGGAAAAAAACAACGCTTTTATTGTTGTTCTTCATCTTGAAGTCGCCATGAAACCTTTAACTATGAGCTTTACTCATACCTTATGCTAGGTTCAAGACGTCCCCAGCACCGGATTGAGTGGAATTCATTGCTAGATATCGAGCAACGCTACATATTATTTCGTCTATTTTAACACCCTTTTCCCATACATAATGTTTATTCCCGAAATATTGCAAAAAAAAACATAATCGTACGGAGACGTTTTATAGTTATGAAAATAAATTTAATGGTTAAAAGTTTCATCTTTGATAATCCTGTTCTATTTTCGATATGCAATGGATACCCCATACGTTTTATTTTTTATCTTAGATTTCAAATTGGTAGGATGGGATCTTCAAATGTGCCGATTTATTACCAGGATATGATGGATGGAAATATTAGTTTCTGTCTACCTTATGATTGTTTATATGTTGTGATTGTCTTTCATCGGCAATATGTACATTTTTCTATTTGATCTTACTGACTGATATTGTCAGTATCTCTGTACTGACCTGATACAAGAAAATATCAGGAAATGACGTCACGAATATGACGTCATTACTCTTATGACGCTGCCGACAAAAACAATAACGGTAGTTTTGAAGGTCTCGACAGAAAATATCAGTAGTATCACAGCTCGTCCTCTCGGTTTCGCCGTGATACGGTGATAATATCTGTCTCGAGTCTTTTTGTCGGGCAACATATGACAGCGGATGTGAGAATTGTATGAGTCTTTTTGTCGGGCAGCATATGACAGCGGATGTGAGAACACTTTGCTATCAATTTATGTTTGTTGACAATCCATCATCCAATGGTAAAGACAAAAATGGATGTATTTACTCCATATCCCTTCATTGTTATTTTTACGTCTGTCAATTAAATATGACGTCATAAAGGAAATGTTCCTGATCGAGGACATGCGAAACAGTGAATAAACTATCAAGTAAATAAACCTAATAGCAAAATTATATAATGTTTCAAAATAAAAATAGAGAGTTTTAGTTTATGTAATGTGATAAACGATTACTAAAAACTGGTAATCCTCTATGTTATATTAAACTTTCCTATTAGCCATACAGCTTTTTGTAAATAGTTGCTTAAGGAAGTAATATGGTGAAATTAAGAAAAAAATCTACGATTTTAAATCTATACTATAAATGGAAGAAGCATTGGTACAGGAATAAAGTCAGCTAAAAGTATTGATATATTGTGGACCTTGTTTCTTAGATTTTTCACAATTTAAAAATTGCGAAAAAGTCCTCTCTTGGAATTTTACCTTAGCATAGCATGGAGACATCATTGATTTCATTCAAATCGAAGGAAAATCTAAAATCTAATGAAATATTGATTACTGACCTGAAATGAGCTACTAAAACTAATGATAACTAGAAAAATGGGTGTAATGGGACAAATTATATAACATAGGAATGATGGGTAAAATCCGAGGATAGCAAATGACTTCTATATATGAATTTTAAAAACCTCACCTTACTACAGCCTTAAAGTTTTTCTACAGAGTAATCAAAAAATCTACTCTAAAAGTTATAGATTAACAGAACAAAAAGTATTTTAAGAAGACAAACTCAATTACTATTATTCTGGTCTTTTAAAAGCATTTTAATCAAACAAAATATTGCCCTGACAATATTTTCTTAAAGACGATGTGGTTTTTTTATGAAATCCATCACAAAAAACTGTATATTCCAATTACTTTTAATGAGATACTGTATATAAGAGAATGTAATTCTATCCTAAGGAAGATTTATTGTGAAATGAGGTCGTGGTAGGTCATCATATGCGAAATTAAATCCAACTAATACTGTACAAATACTTTAGCTTTGTATTTTAGTACAAAAAATAATGGAATACAACTGTATTATTGGGGACCTTTACAAAGATTTAATTTATAGTGATAATGCTAAACTAAGAAAATAAACTCTTGGCTTACAAACGATAGAACACTTTGAAATATACCTTAGAGCCAGGACACTTCGTATTTAGCTTTCGCATAAATGTATTTGAAAATGTATTTATGAAATAACTAAATACCAAAGTCACTGTGAATTTACTCTCTGCATATGCGCATTTCGACATGTCTCATCGGTGCAGATAAAATCTAAACGTTTGAAATTGACTTTAAGTTACTAGGAGAGCCTTTTAAGGTACCTACTGAAAGTTACTGCCTTTACGATTTATTTTTGATTGTATCATGTTCAAAGTCAAAGATCATTAGCGCATCAGATAAACCGACGTTTCATCGTGTAAACCTTTCTTTTTCAGTGAAAAAGAAAAGGCTTAAGAACCAGTTAATAAGTCTATATTTAAAACGAGCCGAGAGAACGCACATCCATTCTCATTTCTAGAGAAAATTCTTGGATAATATATGCTATTATGGTGTATTTCAGTTTTGTTAGCTGGTGGAATATGTATAGCTTTTGCTTATGTGATGTCGACATTGGATGCTTCTATTTTAACGGTAAGACTTGAACTAGGAGCACTCATTGACTTATATTTCAAAATTTTTGAGATTTTGTCTTGGAGTTAGTATTCTGCCTGGCTTTGATTTTATGTTTTTTATACTATAGGGAAACGGGATAGAGAACGGAAAGTAGTGAGTACCAAACCGTCAGTCATAAACAAACTAGGGACAACGGCAGTATCCGAAACACAAAGAAACAAGAACACCACATAAGTACAGGGCTGAAAAGAAAAATTAGGACACACATACAGATGAACAGCACAAACCCAATAAAACCATTGGTGAGATCAGGTTCACCGGTAGAGTAAGCATCTCCTGCTTCTAATAAGACACCCGCCGTGTTGAACATGTCAACTGCGGTAGTAAAGTCAAATCCGGTATAAAGAAACAAACTTTAGCTGTTAGGGGAATCATCTGTTTCATTTGGGAAACGGATTTCTAACTTTTGAGACAGAACATTTCCTATATTTAGCGGTGTGAGATTTCCTTGTCTTGTATCCCCTGGTACAAGACAGAAATTACCAAGCAACGTATTCTTACATCACTGACGGCGCTTTTACCGGTGTAACATTCATATAATCCAAAGATCGTGATGTTGACCGTAAAACGTCTAATGTTTTGACTTAGGTTAAGGATAACATACCCTTGCTTAAGTAGCCTATTTATAAGCAACCGAGCTGTATCAAAGTAGTCACTGTATCGACCATAAGCCCTTAAGTAGCAATTGAGTTGGGAGAAGTAAACTCCATATGCTTGGAATGTTGCTACAAAAAAAGAGAAGTTGACTTTTGGAAAAGTGAAGTCAACGGGTTTGTCATTTAGCCTAATTTGTACTGTATCTCTGTTGTCAATTTCAAATGAAGGTCAAGATGCGAGGCCGAGGTGGAAGTATCTGCATTTTTTTGGAGATTTGGATACCCATAAATTGGTTAAACTCTACCGCTAGCTTTGCTTGTGCCAGTTCCTAGTGCGGCTATCCGAGTTCCTGTCAATTGTCCAAGTTTGTCTTTTGTTTTTTATTTGTGCTTGTCTTGTGCAGTTCCCTGCTGGATTGTTGAATGCGATTATAATTTTGGGCCTAGGTGTTTCCTGTCATCTTCTCTTTATTAATAACACTTGTTATTCAGTATCACGAGCCGTAAACTATATAATTTTAAGAAATAACATGGTTATTTTGACTTTAAGGAAGACGGTGGGCGTCGACAGGGGAAGTAACTCCCGTGTTGAATGTAGCTCACGTCATTTGAGATATGAAATATCTAAAGCAAATAAAATCGAAGCCTGGAAAACATCAAGTAACATTAAAAGGATATGGAGTAAATGCAAATGAGACAAAGTCTCTGCAAATACATGTTTAAACCAAGCAATAGAACAACGGTTTTATTGTTGTTCTTCATCTTGAAGTCAAGTCCCTTGGTTAAGATGAGACGGCTCGTAAGTTCCGAGACAGTCACGTGACACTGGTCAACAACCGATGACGACCATAAAGGCCTCATTCATATTCATAACCTTGAAGGAGTAGTTTTGAACAAATTTCTGGAGGTGAAATCAACGTATTAGGAGAATATACTACTATTTCATATCATTTCAGATGCATATACAATATATTCAGGGGCAACGAGGGGATACTACTAAGGAATGCGAAATTATCATCAGAAATTTGAAATTGTCACGTCTATAATAGTTGTTGGTATAAAGTCGTCATCGTCCATCCGTATTTCTGTTCTGTCTTATAACATCTATCAAACTATGTTCCATTGCAGAACAAATATGATTGCTGTGGTATTAGTTTTCTATTTTTCCATTTCCTGGATACTTGCTGTGGTATTGGTTTTCTATTTTTCCATTTCCTGGATTATTGCTATGGTATTGGTTTTCTATTTTCCCATATCCTGGATATTTGCTGTGGTATTGGTTTTCTATTTTTCCATTTCCTGGATAATTGCTGTGGTATTGGTTTTCTATTTTTCCATTTCCTGGATTATTGCTATGGTATTGGTTTTCTATTTTTCCATTTCCTGGATAATTGTTGTAGTATTGGTTTTCTATTTTTCCATTTCCTGGATAATTGCTGTGGTATTGGTTTTCTATTTTTCCATTTCCTGGCTAATTGCTGTGGTATTGGTTTTTCTATTTTTCCATTTCCTGGATAATTGCTGTGGTATTGGTTTTCTATTTTCCCACATCTTTGATAATTGCTGTGGTATTGGTTTTCTATTTTTCCATTTCTTGGATAATTGCTGTGGTATTGGTTTTCTATTTTTCCATTTCCTGAATAATTTCTCTGGTATTGGTTTTTTATTTTTCCATTTCCTGGACAAGTGCTGTGGTATTAGTTTTCTATTTTTCCATTTCCTAAATAATTGATGTGGTATTGCTTTTCTATTTTTCCATTTCCTGAACAATTGCTGTGGTATTGGTTTTTTCATTTTTCCATTTCCTTGATAATTGCTGTGGTATTGGTTTTTCTATTTTTTCATTTCCTGGATAAATGCTGTGGTATTGGTTTTATATTTTTTCATTTCCTGGTTAATTGCTGTGGTATTGGTTTCCATTTTTCCATTTCCTGGATAATTGCTGTGGTATTGATTTTCTTTTTTTCCATTTCCTGCTGTGGTATTGGTTTCCTATTTTTCCATTCTTGCTGCGGTATTGGTTTTCTATTTTTCCATTTCCTGGATAATTGTTGTGGTATTGGTTTTCTATTTTTCCATTTCCTGGATAATTGCTGTGGTATTGGTTTTCTATTTTCCCATTTCCTGGATAATTGCTGTGGTATTGCTTTTCTATTTTTCCATTTCCTGAAAAATTGCCGTGGTATTGGTTTTTTTATTTTTCTATTTCCTGAATAATTGCTGTTGTATTGGTTTTCCACTTTTCCATTTCCTGGATAATTGCTGTGGTATTGGTTTTCTATTTTTCAATTTCCTGGATAATTGCCGTGGTATGGTTTTTTTATTTTTCCATTTCCTGGATAATTGCTGTGGTATTGGTTTTCTATTTTTCCATTTCCTAGATAATTGCTGTGGTATTGTTTTTTTATTTTTCCATTTCCTGGATAATTGCTGTGGTATTGGCTTTTTATTTTCCCATTTCCTGGAAAATTGCTGTGGTCTTGGTTTCCTATTTTTCCATTTCCTGAAAAATTGCTGTGGTTTTTTTTTATTATTCCTTTTCCTGGATAATTGCTGTGGTATAGGTTTTCTATTTTTCCATTTCCTGGATAATTGCTGTGGTAATGGATTTTTATTTTTCCAATTCCTGGATAATTGCTGTGGAGTTGGTTTTCCTATTTTTCATTTCCTGGATAATTGCTGTGGTATTGGTTTTTTATTTTTCAATTTCCTGGATAATTGCTGTGGTATTGATTTTCTATTTTTCCATTTCCTGAATAATTGCTGTGGTTTTGGTTTTCTTTTTTTACATTTCCTGGATAATTGCTGTGGTATTGGTTTTCTATTTTTCCATTTCCTGGATAATTGCTGTGGTATTGTTTCAACTTTTCCATTTCCTGGATTATTGCTGTGGTATTGGTTTTCTATTTTTTTCCATTTCCTGAATAATTGCTGTGGTATTGGTTTTCTATTTTTCCATTTCCTGGATAATTGCTTTCGTATTGGTTTTCAATTTTTCCATTTCCTGAATAATTGCTGTGGTATTGGTTTTCCAAAGTCAATAAAGTTCAATTCATTTTTTTTTAAATATAACTTCGGTGTAAGAACTGTTGCTTTAAGACCTGCTAGGGAGTAGACATTTGTGGTTATCAGTGTATAAAACTTTTTCCGTTTCCGACGGTTAACAAGTCGAATCCAGAGAAATGATACATGCTTGATCCAAAGTGAAAATTGAAAGATATTTATTTCAATAAATTTCCAAATGAATATTGAAACAACTACCAAAAATCATAAATCCAAAATGCTTGGCAATATAACGATCACAGACATTGAGAATAGCATCATTCCCATCTTTGTTTATATCTATTGTATTAGGTTACGCACTATAATCAGATTCCACAATGGTTTCAAACAACGTTTAAAAGATAACAATATACGCTGCAGATTGCAGTCAAATGTGTTTCTGCAGATGGTCATGACGACAATTTATGTCACTTCAGTGCAGAATTGGAAGACCATAAACCCAAAGATTTGGGGGACCTCAACATTGTTCAAATTGATAAATTACGAGATTTATTCACCAAAGGTCCGAAATATAATGAACCACAGGCTATCAACTGGAAATGCAATATCAGACTTTTGAAACAACGGCAGTAGAATAACGAAGGAACAAGGGAAGCGATGACCACAAAAATCGAAGTCACAAGACATGGCAAAAACGGCAACAGATAAAAACAGACAAAACAAGGACGTGAGACAGCTACAATGTACGGGAATAAAAAGATAACATTAAGAACTAGGGCACTCTTAGTGTAAACTCCCATGAAAACTGGGAGTGACATCAGCTGCTTCAAAAGGGTTAGCATGTCCTGCTCCGCTAGCGCTTGATGCAGTTGAAGAATGTGCCAAACTGTGTTGGAGGAAGAAGAGGGAAGCAGTTGAAACACTTTCTTACTAGTCCAGGTCCATAAAGTCATTGATCGTAGCTCGCATACGGGGCCTCAAGATATCTATGAGGATCCCTATGTTAATAAGACGTTGTCCTTCCTCCATGACAAATACATAATCGCTCCAGCTGACAAGCCCCATAACAACATCATATTTGTTTGCAAAAGACACTACATTGACTGCTTGATGAAAGAGATGGGTATCGAAAATTGATTTGGCAACCCAACTTACACACTTTGTACGATACCGAAGGAGGACATCCTCAACAATCACAAGTCGGTCTTGTCTTCCTTTGGTATAAGTGTAAGTAACGAAAATAATAACCTTCCTTCAATTTATTGGATACCAAAACTCCACAAATGTCCCTAAAGGAAAAGTTTATTGCTGGGTCTTCCAAATGCACTACAAAACCCCTTTCAAAGCTCTTAACTTCATTACTCACAGCAGTCATAGCTGGCCTCAAGATAAACTGTGAAAAAAAACATACTCAACAAGCGGTGTAAGTCAGATGTGGATTTTCAAAAACTCGAAGGATTTATTAGAATATCTATCTTCAACAGAACTTAATTTTTGCAACGTTATTAGAACATTTGATTTTTCAAACACTACTCTTTCGCATGACAAATTGAAATCAGTACTCCGCGATCTCATTCATCAGACTCTTCACCAAAAAGGATGAAAAGGGATACTTATATTTTGTATTGGGTAAAGAAAAAGCATATTTTGTCAAACACCACACTAATTCTAATAAAAATTATACTGAGGAGGATGTGATTGCCTTGCTGGAATTTTTAATGGACACAATATTTGTCGTATTTCGAGGACATGTTTTCCAGCAGACAATCGAGATACAAATGGGGACTAATTGTGCCCCACTTCTGGCAGATTTGTTTTATTTCATATGAAGCCAGGTTTAAACAAGAGCTAGTCCAGAAAAAAAGAGATAAATCTAGCCAGGTCTTTTAATTAAAGCTTCCGTTATATAGATGATGTTTTATCTTTAAGCAATCTTCGAGTTAAGGATTATCTTCATGTTATTTACCCAAATGAATTGGACATTAAAAAGACAACTGATACACACAAATCAGCATCATACCTGGACCTTTACCTTTATATTGACTACTCAGGACAGTTAAAATCTAAACTTAATGACAAACGTGATGATTTTGATTTTCCAATTGTGGACTTTTCCATTTTTGTGTAGTAATATAACCACATTTCCAGCATATGGAATCAGCTCATTCGCTATTATTGTTGTGCATGTAATGTGCATGTTGATTTCGTCAACAGAGCGAAATTACTATCTCAAAAGACACATCGCCAGGGTTATGTTCAATCAATGTTACTATTTTCACTCAAAATGGTAAATAAAAGGATATGGAGTAAATGCACATAAGACAAAGTCTCTACAAATACATGGTAAAAAACAAGCAGAGGAACAACGCTTTTATTGTTGTTCTTCATCTTGAAGTCACCATGAGGCCTTCAACAATGAGCTTTGCTCATACCTCATAGTAAGTTCAAGACGGCCCCTAGCACCGGTTTAAGCGGAATTCTTTGCTAATTGTCGAGCAACGCTACATCCATGTCTTTCTTGGTCATGGGTGCGGGATTATAACAAAAATCTTTATTGTCGTCATCACAAATTGACTGGTTGTTACAATTGTCTGTATCACAATTGAAGATAGACATATTTCAATAGATCCCGAGATATTACTGGATTAACACATACAGAATTTGACATTAAACCGTACTTTTCACTTACAGTGTGACAGGTGTCACATGTGAAGCAGGTCATGCTCATCCTTCCGCAATTTCCGGTTTTCGGCGGGAGTTCACACCGTTTGTGCTTTGGTTTTCTGTGTTGTCTTGTAAATCAAACTGTTATATTTTAGTTTTTGTCTTTGTCAAATATGTTTGTGCCACAGATTTGTCCTTGTAATTGTTTGAATACTGAAGAGTTAAAAAATGTTTTTACCTTTGTAATGTTTAAGATTAAAGCAGTAACATGTACATGTACCATGGATTTTAATTGGGTTTGACCAAGGATTAGAAAATGACATTAACCAATCAGCAACGGAGCAGATTTTCAAGACCATTTTTACTAGCTGTGTGACGGGTGTCACATGTAAAGCAGGTCATACTCACCCTTTCGAAGCAACTGATGGCATTCCTGGTTTTTTTTTAGTTCACACTGTTAGTGCTATATTTTATTTTTTTTTTTTGGTGGCGTTTTTTCTATGTTCTGTTTGTTTCGTTTTTGTCGTTTACGCTCTCTGTATGTAATCCTTACAATGCCCTGTATTCTTGATGTATGATTTTCGCTCTCGTTTCGGTAGTTATTTGGACATTTATTGTATAAGCTGGTAAACAAAAAATGGATTTAAATAAAAAGCGAAAATCAGATGAAAACAGACCTTTAAACGAGTAACATACCTCTAAGATTCAAATTAATTTCATATTGCTTTTAATCCGTAAACAATGACTAACGTATTACAGCAAATTACCTAGAATCAGGAATTTACGAATACAGATATGTCAATACATAAAAATGACAACAAAAGTCCCAAGCATATATTCAGAGGGAGAGGCCAAAAAGGATAATCAACTAAACGGAATGACAATTCAAAATACCCAAACACAGGAAAAAATGGGACAGCCGTCATATCGCGACTTAGAACGGACTTGGATGGGGCATTGAAAGAAAATTGTTGGACAAACCGGGGTCAAAGATTAATGAAACATAAAACAACGGCAGTAGAATACCGAGAGAACAAGTGATTGGTAATTACAAAAATAAAACAACGGCAGTAGAATACCGAGAGAACAAGCGATCGGTAATTACAAAAATAAAACAACGGCAGTAGAATACCGAGAGAACAAGCGAT
>MJUU01021522.1:198621-222270 GCA_002080025.1 Modiolus philippinarum
ATGAAACTGAAAGAACTAAATATACGGACATAAACATGAAATCACAAGAGACTAGTAGCAGTTAACTGACATGAGAGTCCGCTTAATGTAGATGTATTTTTTTTTCAAAAAAAACTTACAATATATTTATTTTAGCTGAATATTATTTTTTGCCTCAATATATTTATATATATTCTGAAAACTGTTCATTTTAGGCAACGATTTCTCTTTTCGGCTTTCTCGGTGGGCCACTGCTTGGACTATTTACGCTTGGAATGCTATTTCCATGGGCGAACAAATGGGTAAATATCTATTTATTAAAAATTCATAGAGTTAAAATGAGATAATAATTATTTTCACACGAATTCCTTTTTTACACACTTCATTTACAGGGATGTTTCGATATTGTTTATTAGAAAATAAATAATTAAAAAGACGAAAGCATTATAGTTTTCATATAGAGAAAGAATTGTACATCGATGGATATCAACTACAATTATGTAATTTCAAAATATAACAAATAAAAAAAATACAGTAGTTACTGTTAATTTAGTTTCTGCATATGCGGATTTCAACAACTTATGTCTCTTCAGTGCAGATCAAATCGAAACATCCAAATACCGAAATTTGTATAGCTGGTCGAGAACAAATTTCCAACAGGATCTAAATAGTAAAGCCAAAATCAGCTAAGGACAGAACTATGCAAATAGAGTTACTCCTTAGCTTTGAACAAAATTGTGTTAAATTTAGATATTGCAAGTTTCCAAATAAAATCGGGTTTCGGGCCAGCACTGAAGTACTGGCTACTAGGTGAATACAGTCCACCATAAGGGGCATCAATCCAGTGGCAATAAATAACAAAATACCGAAATTACTGTTAATTACAAGCCTTTGGAGAGTTTATTATATTTGAAATTACAGCACGAGAGTTGATATCCAGCAATCACTAATTCTTTTGAGTTGTTGAAACTATTTATCTTGTGATTTTTACAAATGAATGCAGTAAATTTTTAGTGCCAAACTGCTGTTCTGTGTTTGCTTGCATGTGACGTCGCTTTTATGCTTCGAATTACTACACAGTTACTAGGTAACGTATAACACGGCCAACGAGATCTCACAGTGGTCCAATAGAAACGTCGAAAAAGTGATTTATTACTTGGCGCTCGACCGATGAAATTCCTGTAAAAGCGATACAACTAGTTCATATCTTGCTCCAGTCTCATATTCTCGTTGTAATGATTACCGCAAAATAACTATTCGTGCAAGGAATATGTAATGAGAGTGAATCATAAGAATAAACAATGAAGCGCACATTAGACAAGATCTCTATAAGTACATGGTAAAATCCAGGAATTGGAACAATGCTTTATTGTGTTTTTTATCATCACAGAATAGTTAATGAAAAGAAAAAACCTCAAAACTATAATATTAATCTACTCTTCTGCATTTTGAACTCCATTTCTGACACCTTGTTAAAACATAAAGAACAACAATAAAAGTGTTGTGCCTTTGCTTTGTAAAGCCATGTATTTGTAGAGACTTTGCCTCGCGTACATTTACTCCATATCCTTTCATGACATAAAATACGAATTAAAGACAAACGCTTGTAATTTGAGAAGAGACAAATATAATTTAATAAAAACAAAAATAATGATTCTATCAATATAACAAATGATATAGTAAAGACTTTATAAAAAATGACTTAGTCATGCGTGGAGCAGATCATGCTTACCCTTCCGGAGCACCTGATGAAACCTCAAGTTTTTGTAGTGGTTCACAATGTTAGTACTTTAGTTTTGTTGGGTTACTGTTTATTTTTGTATATTTGTTTTGTCTTTGTCATGCTGTGTCAATTGATGTTGGATATGAATTGCCGTGATTTTTTATTTTTGATTTTGGAATTTCCATTTTCTTCATTTTTGCTTCGGTATTCGTTAGCCGATGCATTTGAGCATTCATACTTTTTCCTTTGCACTCTCTTAACTCATATATATTATCGCATCTTAAGATTAGCCCGGATTTATATATTCATATAAAAGGGAATCGAATCATACAAAATTCTTAATTTTCCTAATAAGGAAAAACGAAAATATTAAAACATAAATTACTCCCTCCTGCAAATTTCTGCTTTAAGCTCATTAGTTCATTTATGTTCTCAAATATTCTCCTTCTTGTCGTTTTGTTTGCGGGACATAAAATTGCACTGAAATCAAATGTTGTGTTCTTACATTCAACTTCCTTGTTATTGACAATCATCAAACAAGTTCCAGGAATCCATTCTCGTTAAACAGAACAGAAGGTTAACCAAAAAGCCACAAAAGTCTGACTAGATTACAAATGTTTTATCAATAGAATATGAGTTTTTGTTGTTTACATCATAAATGTACATTATATTTATTGTCTTGACCTAAATGTCATTTTTGTTCATCGAATGTATGTCAATTTCAAAGAAATGTTTTATAGATGAAAAAAAGCTAAGTTTTCCTGATGAGATGTTTATTTACTTTTGGAATATATTTCATCAAAAATATATACTATAAATCAAAATATAAAGTCAGCACTGATACCCTAGACACAGTCAAACCTATGTTACTGTAAGTTCATCTTATTCTATGCCCTCCACTGTTTATGCGTCGTTATAATTTTCTTCATTTTTTTTTCAATTCTTTTATTTTTAGTTTGACAATTTTGTTTAGTATTTTTGCTTTTGTTCTGCGTAACCATGAGATTCTGTCTTAATACCAAAGTTCTGTAATAAGATTATGCAAAATACATATGGCACAACTACATCCAAACAACTAAATACCGAAGTTAGTGTATATTTTGTTTTATTTTATATAGATGACCATTTTGACAACTTATGTCTCTTAAGGACAGATCAAATCAAAACATATTGAAGGCCATAAACCCTAATATGGGAAAAAGCTGATTTAAAATAACCAGTTTGATCTAAATGAAAAGCCAAAATCAGATGAATATAAAGCTATGCAAGGGGAGATACTCATTGGTTTTAAACACAATAAACTGAAATATAGATATTGCAAGTTTCCAAGCAAAATAGCTGAATGGTAACACAAGAAGATATGTTATGATCTTGTTTGGCTTATCACGATCTTGATAGGCTTTGACACATTCCCCGTTTCCCTTCTTTTTCTTAACACAATTTTGTTCAGACAGCGTAAGATTTCAAGTTGGTTTTCAAGATAATTGATTTCAAAGACGATCAAATTGTGTTAAGATATTTTAAGATCAAATAAAATCCACTTGTTTATTGCGTTCAGGAACGATCGAGACGAGTTAAGTTTAAGATCAAACAAGATTTAAATTTAATCTTATTTAATCGGGACAAACTTAACATATCTTGACCTTGAGCGCAGTCATCTTGTTTGATTTTGATACACTGAACAGGTCTTGGTTGTCCTTGAAAGCAATTATCTTAAAATATGACTGAATAATTTACACTGTCTTAACAAATTTGTGTTAAGCGTGTAAGGATCGTGATAAGATCAAAATGGCCTAACAAGATTATAACCTATCTGATAGTGTAAAAACAACTAAATGAAGAAGTTACATATTCTTATTTTTTACAAATGGAAATCTTGACACGTAATGTGTCTTAAGTGATAACAATTAAAACAACGAAATACGGAAACTGCAGTAAATTTGCAGTTACCAATTTGACAATTCACCAATTCAGTAGCCAGTACTTCGGTGCTGGACCGAAAACCGATTTGATCTAGAAACTTGCAATATCTAAATTTAACAACATTTTGTTCAAAACTAAGAAGTATCTCCCTCTCGCATAGCTCTATCCTTAGCTGGTTTTTGGCTTTATTATTTATATCCTATTGGCAATTTGTTCTCTATCAGCTTTTACTCATGTTTCGGTATATAGATTTCCAAATGTTTTGATTTGATCTGCACTGAAGAGACATTAGTTGTCGAAATACGCATATGCAGAAACTGAATTAGCAGTAACTTTGGTATTTTGTTATTTATATCTCTTCCGTCTAGATAAAACAATTTTATTTGGAAGAATAAAAATCAAATCATAAGCTGATAGAGTACAAGTGACTCAAACGACCTCAAAGTGAGAGTACATCTTTGATATGTGCCTTATTATCGAACAGTATTAGTTGGTAACGGAAAATTTCATTCCAAGAGAACCCATTGGTATGCAAACCCTAGAGAATTTGTAAAAATAAGCACCGCAACGGGCAATGCTATCAGGTCATCAAGGAGAATTTTGTCGTGACTAAAACGTTTTTCTCCGTTTAAATCGGGTATGTTTGAAGAAGAAGCTTTATTGGTTATACAAGACCTGACAAATTTTACAAGGTCATATGGACACATTGATTTGAACTTGGTAGATTACAAAGTGATCATACTCATTATCAATTCTGCTGATGACTCTGTATTTGAAAATTTGAAATCTTCGTATTTGGTATTGCGACCATCCAATATCTACTAAATATATATTAATAAATTTAAACCAAACTGAGTCACGTTTGTCCATGGGTGCATGTGCCTTTAGGGTTTGTGATCAATTTGGTTCTCTGCTTTGGTTCAAAATTTTTCAATAAACGTAACATCCCCATTGGCAAAGAAAATTTGATTTTTTGCTTTATTTGAAAGTGACGTCAACATCAACTATATCACATATTTTATAATTCTATAACGACAGCAACAAGTTAGTAAAATGTGAATAATGCTTACTTGACAAAAATACAGTATTTCACGATTAAGCTCTATGTTGTTCATTTAATACTCAGCGCTTTTCCTGAATTTTAGGAACTTCCGGTCTTCATGTGAGTTCACACTATTAGTCCCCTGCTTGTGAGTGTTGGGATTTTATTTTCGTATCTTGTGGCAGTCTCATGTCTTTATTTGTCTTTGTTTTTCTATTTTTAGTTTTTGCCATGTCTCTGGACTATTTTGTATTACCAAATCCCTTGTCTTTTGGTATCCTTCCGCCGTTATGTTAAGTTGACAGTATGTATTACTAGTATATCAGATATATCGATTTTTATTTTTCTTTGAAGGGAGGTTTAGTTGGTTTGCTAGCAGCCCTAATCATGAATCTTTGGATTGGATTTGGAGCATTTGTAAACAAAGTTGTCACTACTCCACCATCCCACCTAACAACAGAGGGTTGTAGACTGAATATGACAACAACATTGGCACCGACAACTATTGCTGGAGTAACAACTACTGCACCTGTTGATGACAAAGATGAGTACGTTTTATTTTAATTTTACACTATTTGAATAGATAAAAACAGATTGATCTGAAATAACTTTCCATGAATTTGAAACCTCGTAATCCCAAAATTTGTTTATAAAACAGTAGGGGTTAGAAGGCATACAAATGCAAATCAAAAATGAGAAGAACAAAATTTTACAAAAATGAAACGTTTTCTTAAAGCTTTCTACTTCGGATACTGCACAGTAGTGTTTGCTTGTACAATTCCTTGTAGGGTATTTGAAAAAAGCACTTATCATTTTTGTCACTCGGTGCGCTTTTTTGGTAATACAAAAAATATGAAATGTGCGCCCATTCTTCTACTGAAAATATTCGAGAATAATTTAAAATGGGAAGAGAAATTGAAATTTTGAATCAATTTCCTTATTGTCTTCGAAACAACGGCAGTAGAATACCGAAGGCCACAAGCGCAAGATTACATAAATCAAAGTCAAAAGACACGGAAAAAGCAACTTCACAAGAAGATGGAAAAAAAAGACACTACACATCCACAAAACACGCAAACACTACAAATAAAACACTCAAAACCAAAGTACTAACGGTGTAAATCCGCGAAAAAACAGTGACATCTAAACAATGTAAGTGCTAACTATTGTTTGTCAAATTTATTTTTCATTGATTATTTTGTGTATTCATCGATATACTATCGATAAAACGATTTAATAAAATTTCAGATAAAGTGATGTACATAACGATTTCTTACATTTTTACTTCATTGCAGTTACTTAATTATATACCGTATGTCCTATATATGGTATACAGGGTTAGGACTACTTGTTGGTGTTGTAGTTGGTTTGATCGTTAGCTTTATTACAGGTAATAATAAAAATAGCATCCACATAAAAATAAACAAACATTTAAAACTGTAGCACGCTATAAACCGAAAGAACTTACATGTAATAACATTGATATCATTTTTCTTGCTTTTTTTATCTTTTTTTGTTTTAAATGATAAGATTAAACCCTTATTTCCGTACATGTCGATTTGTCATTATTTTTACATTTTTTGACATGTAATTTTCGTACCAGTCCTCTTATTAGCTCTGTTTGAGTACAGTTTTGTTTATGGTTATACAATATCTAAACACTTACTGTTAAAAATATTACTTATATAATATCACTTCTATCAATAGTCAATTATATGCAGTGCCTGTAATCAAACGGGACTTGAAAATTTGAATCAAATACAGGTCGCAATGTTGGTTGGGCAACTTTTCACACCTGTGGACTGCTAAATGTTTGTCAGGTTGTCTAGCACCTGATGTCTCTCTGTTTTTTTTTAGAGTTTACACTGTGAGTGCTTTAGTTTTTTATACCCCGCCACACGTAGTGGCGAGTTATTATCTGATACCCTCAGTCGTGTGTCCTTCCGGCAGTCTGTCCGTCCGTTTGTTCGTCCGTCCGTCCGTCCGTCCGTCCGTCCCCTGAAGGTTTCCGACTGATAACTAGTGAACGAAATAAGATAAGGCTTTCAAACTTGGTATGTAAGTTGTTTACCACACAACTCAGGTCAGTTTTTATTTTGGGCTCAGAGGTCTTAGGGGTTCGTGAGTTATGCCCTTGAAACTTGAAAATTTTGCAAATTTTAGGATTTCCGACTGAAAACTTGTGAACGAAATAATACACTGTCTTCCAACTTGGTATGTAAGTTGTTTACTATAAACCTCTGACTAAATCCATTTTTAATTCAGAAGTTAAAGGGGTTCATAGTTATGCCCCCTGAAACTTTGAAATTTTGCGAATTTTAGGGTTCCCGACTGATAACTTTCGAACGAAATAACATACTGTCTTCAAATTTAGTGTGTAAGTTGTTTAATATAAACTCGGACCAAGTTCGATTTTGGGTTCAGAAGTCCAAGGGTTTCATGATTTATGCCCCTTGAAACTTTTAAATTTAGCGAATTTTAGGGTTTCCGACTGATAACTTGTGAACGAAATAGCATACTGTCTTCAAACTCGGTATATTAGTTGTATACTATGAATCGCAGACCAAGTTAGATTTTGGGTTCAGAGGTCCGGGTTCTGGAGTTATGCCCCTTTTAACTTTGACATTTTGTCAAACGTGGAGGGGGTATCATGTATTGCACCATTCCTATTTTTGTGTTGTGTTTGTAGTGTTTGTATGTTTTGTTTGCATGTAGTATCTTTAGTCTTCCGTTTTCTTGTGTTCTTTCTTTTGCCTTGTCTCTCGTCATGGTTAATGTAAACACACAACCAAAATCTCGGCTGAAAGGTTTAATTCATACATGTTTCTCACGTAAGAACGGTGAACGTAGATATAGGGACATTGTTGTAGGTAGTTGTAGGTAGAGAACAAGCCTACTTTGTGAAAAATAACTCCGAATCGGAGAAAAAATATACAGAGGAAGAAGTGATTAAAATGTTAGAGTTTCTGATCAACAATATATTTGTCCAGTTTGGAGGACTTGTTTTTCAACAGACTATCGGAATTCCTATGGGCACAAACTGTGCGCCTCTCCTAGCCGATCTGTTTCGTCACTCTTATAAAGCTGAATTCATCGAAGGGCTTCTTAAAAATAAAGATAAAAGACTGGCATAATCCTTTAACTTTAGCTTCCGTTATATAGATGATATTTTGACGCTAAACAACCCTCGCTTTGGTGATTTTCTTCATTTGATCTATCCAAAAGAGCTCGAAATTAAGGATACCACAGACACTTCTACATCAGCTTCGTTCCTTGACCTTCACCTTGAAATTGACAACAGAGGGAGACTTCAAACTAAGCTGTACGACAAACGCGATGACTTCACCTTTCCAATAGTAAACTTCCCTTTTCTTTGTAGCAACATTCCAAAAGCGCCGGCATATGGAGTTTACATCTCCCAGCTCATTCGCTATTCAAGAGCCTGTGTTCGATACAGTGACTTCCTTGATAGAGCCCGGTTGCTCACAAATAGGCTTCTTCAACAAGGGTACGTTACCCAAAACTTGAAGTCATCCCTCCAGAAGTTTTACGGTCGACATCATCATCTTGTGGACCGCTATGGGATATCTGTTTTCCACATGACAACAGATCTTTCCCTTTATAGCTTAATTGTTGTTTCCGAATTTGACTTAACTACCGGATTTGACATGTTCAACACGGCGGGTGTCTTATAAGAAGCAGGAGATGCTGACTCTACCGGTGCACCTGATCTCACCAATGGTTTTACATTAGGTCCGTGTTGTTCATCTTTGTGTGTGAGTGTCTTCATTTTTCTTTTCTGTGCTGTACCCATGTTGTGTCTTTGTTTTTTCTGCCTTTTTGTTTCTGGTGTTGCCATTGTCCTTGGATTGTTCGCTTTTAGATTGACGGTTCGGTTCTCACTTACTTGTGCTTTGTTCCTTCGGTATTCTACTGCCGTTGTTTAGCAATGTACATTTTTATACATTCGAAAATGTAATCAGTGTAGGACAGTTTGTAAAAAAATCACTCTTAAAGAAAGACAGCTACAAGAAAACTGCCGTTGGTTTTTAAGAAACTGATACTAAAAAACAGTCTATTAGGGGAATTCAGTAAATTTTTAAAAAATACAAAAATGTTCTAAATAGATACAAAAACAAAAGTTGTTCAAGTACTTGTTGGTTTCAATTCCCTTGATACCGGACACTACTGCAATGGAAGGGGGGTTTGGCATGCCATAAAACTGATTTTTGAAGGTGAGGTTTAACCAACTATTTCTTTTAAAATGTCCCACTTTGGCACTTGAAAATTCTGTTCGGTAATTTCGTTATAATCGCCCATGGTATGAAGCCTCTTCCGATTTCCAGATATTGGAATTTGGTAGTTCTTTTAGTTTTAACTTCGTTATTTAAAGCAAACCACAACGTTCACGAAAATTGTTGCTTTATAAGTAATATTACTTTCACAGCAACCACAATTAACAAGAGCGCCAAATAAAACACCCTGGGTATGATCTCAAAATACAGTACCATCTTGTGCTGCCGACTACTCAGCATTATCTATGTTTTAGATCGTCATACACACATCACAACCTTCATAGCGATCAGCTTTACTTGGATGAAACTGATCCTATTATAAAACTAATATACAATGATGAGAATGACGCGGATAAGTATACTGAACAGTAAAAGGAACGCATCATTCTTGCTGTTCAGTATAATATCCGGGTCATTCTGATCATTTTATCTTCTCATAACAATGGTATCAGTTTTACAAGGAGAATCGCACCCGATTGTAGCTGATCGCTATGAAGGGTGTGCATATGGTTATCATGTTAATGATTATCCTTATTTAATGAACATTGTTCTTTTATACATATGTGGTGAATGAAAGGATACGAAGTAAATGTACATGAGACAAAGTCTCTACAAATGCATGGGGAAAAACAAGCAAAGTAACAACGCTTTTATTGTTGTTCATCTTGAAGTCACCATGAGCCCTTCAACAATGAGCTTTGCTCATACCTTGTAGTAACATCAAGGCGGCCCCTAGCACCGGTTTGAGCGGAATCTTTGGTAATTTTCGAACAACGCTACATCTATGTCTTTTCTGGTTATGGATGTGGAATTGTCAACAAACATTTATAATACTGGTAAAGTGCTCTTACAATCACTGTCATTCGTTTCCCGACAAATTAGCACTAGTGTCTTAAGCTAGTGGACGATTACAACATATCGACAACACAGGGCACTCATCAAGTCGATTGTAAGAAAACTTGGCATTATAAGATAATGAGATGTGGGCACTTAAAACAGGTGGTCAAAATTCCATTTCGAAATTACAAAAATAAATGCCAAAATTTGAAAGTATGATAATATATCCATATGAGAAATTCTCTCACGAACAAGTACACCATAACTGAAACATAAAGAGAGCATGCATCTCTCACACGGGGAACCTTTTTACGGACTCCACGCTGCAGGAGCGACAAACTCCAGTATATATACAAATGCATGTATATAGCCATGTTCTGTTGTATTACATTTAAAAAAAGTAATTATAGACTGAAGTATATGGTATTGCGTATTTGGATTTATATTCGACAGTTTTGGATATGTCTTATTTTCTATGATAAAGGTAAATTCAAGGTAGCTAGAACATTTTTGCGACACCGGGATACACTATTTTTAACTTCGTGAAATCGGGATTGCACTTTTTTAAGGCAAGGAATTCGGGATAAATATGAAGAAAGACGGAGAAAAGGGATGTTTTTAGAACAGGGGAAATTCGCGATTTCTGGTAAATTCAATTGAACGGGCAAAAAATCGGTCTCTTAAATATATAAAGACACATTTATCATACTTGATCATACTTTATTCCATATCCTTTCGTAAAATATTTGATCGAACATAAATCAGAATTGGACAAACATAAGTTGAGTTCATTTACTGATTTGATCTGCACTGAAGAGACATAAAGTGTCGAAATGCGCATATGCAGAAATTAATTCACAGTAACCTCGGTATTTTGTTATTTACACATACCTTTAAATTCTACTTTTTGAATCTTCCAAATGTAAATGTTTTGGCGGGCAAATTCTCTGAGTCCAGATTTATTTTACAAAAACAACGGCAGTAGAATACCGAAGGAACAAGGCAAGCGATGACTACAAAAATCGAAGTCCAAAGACACGGCAAAAATGGTAACAGATGAAAACAAAGACAAAACAAGGACGTGACACAGCTACAATGCACGGATATAAAAAGATAACATTAAGAACTAAGGCACTCACAATGTGACCTCCTATGAAAACCGGGAGTGACATCAGGTGCTCCGGAAGGGTATGTCCTGCTCCGCTAGTGACACCCGTCACACTATCAGTAAGTCAATCCAGGGTTGAGTCAAATCCGGTTATGTCAAATCCGTGAAGACATGAAATCTAGCTGACAATGTCCGTTTTCATTTGGGACACAGACACGTCATATCTGTCACTGATGTCATGGTGACGGCCATAGAATTTCTGAAGGGATGAAAGTAACAAAGGCTGAACAAATCCCTGACTAAGCAGCTTTTGGGACAGTGTTTTTGCTCTAACAAAAAAGTCACTGTATAAACTGCATGCCCGACAGTAACGAATCAACTGCGAAATGTACACTCCATAGGCTGGAGAGGTAGGTATATTGCTGCTCAGAAAGGGAAAGTTCACAATTGGGGAGTTAAAATCATCACGTTTGTCATACAGCTTAGATTTCAAACGTCCATAGTATATCCGGGATTGTGCTTCCTCCCTCATCCCCCGAAAATAAGAAAATTGTCAGAAATTTTACGTAGATTTGTCAAATCTATAATCAGTTACCTTGTGGTTTGTGGACTGAATAAGTGAAACTCAAGTGCAATATTTTGTTAACCTTTTTTTTCTTTTTTGAAATTTTGTTTTTCATTTCATAATTCAAAAAATACCAAAAATGCATAAAAACAGTAAATTTCGTTATGCTCTACATGTGTTTCAAGGAGTAACCTCTCATTAGCAGCATTAAAATCAAATAAAGAAACAAATAAAGCCATAATCCGAAAGGAGTAATTTCATAATCCTTGGTCCTTTTACAGATAATAACATTTTGTGTTAAAATATTATCATTTACATTTAGAAAAGATGTATATGATACCAATTTTGGTTTACACTTGAATCTTCAATCAAGAGAAATAAAACAGCGGCAGTAGAATACCTAAGCAACAAAGCACACGATTACATAACGGAAGACAAAAGACACTACATGTCCACAAAACACACGAGCACTACATAAACAACACAAAAAACTGAAGCACTAACAGTGTGAACTCTCAAAAACGATGTTCCGTTAGCCCCTTCTTACGGGGTCTACATTTCACAACTTGTTCGATACGCACGAGTATGTAGTGATGTTTCTGACTTCAACGACCGAAATTTTTGTCTCACTGAAAAACTTCTGCATCAAGGGTTTAGATATAAATTGATAAAAACATTCTCTAAATTTTGTTATAGATACATTGATTTATTAGAAAATTTTGTCCTACATGCACGGCTCTTATTCATCAGAGCATTTCACATCCAAACTTCTATGGCAATATCATTTACAAAGCGCATATATTCAAAAATTGTCCTTCCAAACTTATTAATCCGTTGTAAAGGATATAAATACAGCATTGTTGTTAAATCTATACTTCTGGTTTTTGTTGGCAAAAATGTTGATCATCTCCTAAATGCTTTACACCATAACTAAATTTAAACAACTTTTCATATTGGCAGTATTTGGCATTGCACAATATCATGTTCTTCTTTCATAATTGATGATGTTGTTATACCAAATATATTTAGAAGTATTTCAATTGAAGTTTCATATGTAAGAAGGCTTGATATCATAGCCAACGGAAATTAGCTAGCTGTCAGTAACTGCGAGCATTTGTCCGGGCAGTACCTGTGTGTATTGTCTTCATATTTTATGTACTTCATTGTAAGGGTACTCGACTTGATAAGTTGGACTTTTTTCTACTTTGATTTTTACTGTGAGTCTTTTTGTGTATTTATTTTTTAGCCATTCACCACACATAGGGGGAGGGTTTGGATCCAAGAAAACGAGTTTAACCCCACCCCAATTTTTGCGCCTGTCCCAAAGTAAGTGAGAACCGAACCGTCAATCCTAAACAAACAATCCAAGGACAATGGCAACATCAGAAACAAAAAAAAAGAAAAAAAAAAACAGAGACACAACATGGGTACGGCACAGAAAAGAAAAATGAAGACACACACACACAAAGATGAACAACACGGACCAAATAAAAAACCATGGGGGAGATCAGTGCACCGGTAGAGTTAGCATCTCCTGCTTCTTATAAGACACCCGCCGTGTTGAACATGTCAAATGCGGTAGAGGAAACAACAATTAAGATTTAGAGGGAAAGATCTGTTGTCACCTGGGAAACAGATATCCAATAGCGGTCCACAACATGGTGATGTCAAGTCAGGAATATGTTGGTCATCGGCTTGTCCTTGTCTTCTTATAAATTTTAGTTTCTTGATATTTGGGTTATTGGATGTGGTTTGTTTCCATTGATTTATTCACTTTTTTACCTTTTTGTGGCCATTTAGGGCTTGCTATATGGTGTGAGGTTCCTCACTGTGTTGAAGACCGTACGGTGACTCCTAGATGCTTTGTTTTGGGTCGTTTTAACTTGGATATGGGATGTTGTCTCCTTGACAGTTACCCCATTTCCTTTCTTTTTCATATAAATCAAAGTCCAGAGACAAGACAAAAACAAGAACACAAGAAGACGCAAGACAAAAGACACTACATGTTCCACAAAACACACGAACACTACATATACAACACAAAAAACTGAAGCATTAACAGTGTGAACTCTTAAAAAACAGAGTGACATTAGGTGCTCTCAAAGGGAAAGCATGTCCTGCTCTGTATACAGCACCCGTCACACGGTCAGTGAGGCATATGTTTAGAAAGATCTGTAAGATTGCTGATTGGTTATTGTCATTTTCTAACCCTGAGATAACACCAATCGAGAACCATGGTACATGTAACTTCTCTAACCGCAAACAGTACCGAGGTGAAACTTTAAAAAGCTATTGTAATCAATTGGGTATTCAAACATGGACAAGGACAAATCGTTACCACAAACATCAATGACGAAGACAAAACTAAAATTAACAAGATTGCTATGCGTAGCTATGTCCCCCGCCGCTGCAGTAAAGTCGATAAAGTCCCATGACTCATGTAAAATGTTGCGAATCAAAATGGCGGCAGGATATGATCAACTGCATTAGGTGGCAAACAGCCAAGCAAAATTTCAGCAAAATCCCTTAATTGAATTTTGAGGGTCTTCCTATGTTGTAGTATGCATTAAGTCGTTAAAAACCCATAACTCCCGATAAATTTGTCCGATCAAACTGGCAGCATTATATGATCAAGTACATATGGTGGCAAATGTTCAAATAAAATTTTAGCATAATCCGCTCAGTGGTTTCCGAGGAGTTGCACCCACAAGTGTTCCTAAGCTGTAGCATGCATTAAGTCGATAAAGTCCCATAACTCCAACAAAATTTGACAAATCGAAATGGCGATGCGATATGATCTAGTACTAATGGTGACTAACAATCCTGTAAAATTGGAATAAATTCGGGCCAGCGGTTTGTGAGGAGTTGCGTCCACAAGATTTGCCATTGTATAACAATGCGGAACTAATCAAAGTCCCATATCTCCCACAAAATTTGACGAATCAAAATGGCGATGCGATATGATCTAGTACTAATGGTGACTAACAATCCTGTATTTGAATGTATTCGGGCCAGCGGTTTCTGAGGAGTTGCGTCCACAATATTTACCATTGTATAATCTTTCGTAAAATTACCATTGTATAACAATGTGGAAATAACCAAAGTCCCATAACTCCCACAAAATTTGACGAATCAAAATGGCGATGCGATATGATCTAGTACTAATGGTGACTAACAATCCTGTAAAATTTCTGACCAGCGGTTTCTGAGGAGTTGCGCCCACAAAAAACGTGACACACGGACGCACGGACGCAGACCATCACCATGTCCCTCCGTTGCGTTGCGGCGGGGGACAACAAGACAAAACCAAAAATTAAAGCACTGACAGTGTGCACTCCCATAAAAACAGAGAGCGACATCAGGTGGTTCGGAAGTGCAAGCATGTACTGCTCTGTATATAGCACCCGTCATACTGTCAGTGGGTCAATCCAGGGTAGAGTCAAATCCGGGAAGACATCAATCTAGTTGAAAATGTCTATTTTCATTTGTGACACTGACATTTCATATCTATCTATGATGTCGTGGTGACGACCATAGACTTTCTGAAGGGACGAAGGTAACAACGGCTGAACATAGAGAAAATTAATCAAGGGTTAATTTATTGTAGAAATTTACTAATAGATCTTAAATTACTTTGCATTAGGTGCTACCAAACCAGAGAAAATAAATCCAGGGTTGATTTGTCCAATATTTGACAACATTTTACCATGTCTTCCTAAATCAACAAGGAAATGGCTCCATTTTGGTGTCCGACATGAAGACGTAAGTAATTGTTCAAATCTAATGGCCTTATCAGGCACCAATTATTGTAGTTTAGTTTGTTATCGGTGTATGGAAAATTGGTGTCAAATAATTTAGGCTCTTAGCTTACTATAATATTTGGATGAAGAAATAAATCGATATGCAGTAAATGTACAGAACACAAATCCTCTTTATAATACATATTTGGATTCAGCAAATGATATCTTTTGTCGACCCTATTCTGTTTTTCTTTCTAAAATGACACTTTTAAAACGTTATGCCTATCCGCCCTTTTAGGCGTTAGAAAAAGAAAAGTATTGAAAAATTTCATGCACAAACTTTTATAAAAAAAAAATTATTCATCACTCAAGTGTTTTATATAAAGTTTAAAAAAATAGGTCAGTGTAAATTAAGTTAAAAAATAAAGGTTTAAAACAGCAAAAGAAAAATGACTATTGAGCATTCCTAGCATTTATGAAAAATGAAAGGATATGGAGTAAATGCATATGAGACAAAGTCTCTATACGCGTCCTTGTTTATCTGAATTGCTTAAATGAACTGTTATCCTGATAACTTCAAGATGAAGAACTGCAATAACAGACTTGTTCCATTAACTGGTTCTAATATGTATTTGCCTCATTTTCATTTACATTGTATCCCGTCATTGTTTGTTTTTATATATTTTGATTCTAAAATGAATATTCAAGCTTATGATAGGCAGTGAACGGTATCGGTAAGTTATGTTCATTTTGTTTGATATTTCTGTAGTGCTGACTTTTGATTGAAATTGTTTGGCTATACTCTGAAGACAACACATAAAGAGGTTTCACGTTTTGTCTATGTCGTAAGGGATAAATTTGTTTAATCTTATAAATAAAAAGTGAGAACCAAACCGTCAGTCAAAAAAACGAACGATCCATGGACAATGGCAACATCAGAAATACAAAAAAACAAGGACACAACATGAGTACGAGACAAACATGAAGTATACAGATGAACAACACGGACCCAATTAAAACCATGGTTGAGATCAGGTGTACCGGTCGAGTAAGCATCTCATGCTTCTTATAGGACATCCGCCGTGTTGAACATAGCACTTCTGTAGTGATGACAAGCCCTTGCTTTAGTAGTTTATTTGTAAGCAACCGAACTCTATCAAGGAAGGTACTGTATCGACCATAAGCCCTTGAGTGCCGAATGAGTTGGGAAAATCCATATTCTGGTGCCTTTGGAATGTTGCTACAAAGAAAAGGGAAGTTGACTTTTAGAAACGTAAAGTCAGCGCGTTTGTCATACACCCTAGTTTGTAGTGTACCTCTATTGTCAATTCCAAGATGAAGGTCAAGGAACGAGGCTGATGCGGAAATATCTGTAGTATTCTTAATTTCGAACTCTTTTGGATAGATAAAATGAAGAAAATCACCAAAGCGAGGGTTATTTAGTGGCAAAATATCATCTATATAACGGAAGCCGAAATTAAAGGACTGGGCCACTTCATGGCACAAATCGGAATTTCAACTTATTTCGAACTGAAAAGCCAAAAAAGCCATAATGCAATTATAAATCTTTACAATTGTTTAAAATAAAAAAGAAAGTAAAAACTATATAAATCTTTTCTTTAATGATCTTGACACCTCTGTTCTGTAATTTTTACAACTCTGTTCTGTAGTTTTGTTATTACGCCAATTTTCTACGTTGACACCTACAAAATGAATCTTGTGTTATTTTTTTCGTATATTTTGTAGTTTGTAAAGTTTTCCAAGGACAATCCAAAGACGATGGAAAGGGGTGGATATGACAGGACTCTTTACATTACTGAAGATAAAGAAAAACATAAAATACAACAAAACGGAGATCAGGAGTTTCCTATACATTTTGAGAAATCCTACGACACTAAATTTTAAAATGTATCTCTGCATGATTGTACATCCAATCAACAGACGAATACTTTTTTTCTCCTTGTACATCTAGAAAATTGTCTGTTGTTCCAATTCTTGTTATTCTACACCAACACTATTTGTACTTATACATGTCATTAGCACATTTCAATGTTGGGGTCGGCCTTTTGAAGAGTTGTTAGCCAACTTGCCAAAATGTGCTTGATAAAATATAATTTGTTATCTAACTCATTCTTTGTGATTTTATGAGTATTTGATAAAAAGTCTTACCTGCACTGAAGAGACATGAACAAAATTAAAATTTAGTGCAATTACTATTTTTTTTTTTTTTTTTTTTTTTTTTAAGCTAATATTTTTAGAGGGTTATTTAAATGAACATTTTTTCTATCTTTAGTGAAAATAGAAAAAAGAAGGGAAACGGGGAATGTGTCAAAGAGACAACGACCCAAAGGGGAATCATAACAACTCAAAGCCACCATAAGATCTTCAATGAACGGTGAGAGAATCCCACACCCAACGGCAGGTCGGAGTCGGCCCCTGAATAAAGAGTAATCAAGTTCAGCGAAATAAACATCATCCTAGACTCTATATGTCCATTTTAATAATCTGTTACTGAATTTTGTCAGTATGCAATTTTATAATAGAAAGTAAATAGTTTTCCTACATAACAGTGTCTCAAATCCGAGGTTTATCATTATCAAAGGTGCTTTTCATAACCGAAATCATAATATTTACAATAATATCTGTACGTTACTTTCTATATAAAAAGGATAGGAAATTGGGTAAATGTCAAGGAGACAGCATCCTTTATAGACCTTTATACTGAATCCTCTTCCTCGAACATTATGATAGACCGTGCAGAAGTATAACAATAACGCCAAGCAATGTCGTAACAATTTAAAGTATGCGCAATCATGATGTGATTATAGCATAACATGTAGTACGCTTGAATGTATACATTTCTAAGTATCTGGGTAAGAACCTAATATTTAAATAATATTTGTATGGATCTTGCTATATTTGTCATATATATAATTTTTTTTTTTACTTTTTCAGCATATTTATAACGATATACTTGTGCATTAACCCCATATGATATGTTTTTTGCTTTCACAAAAAAAAATAAAAATCGATTTTAATATCAATTTTTTTGTCTTTAAACATTTACTGCATACAAAAAGATTTCCTAATAGAAATAGAATTAAATTATCAAAAATATTTTATATTGCATTTTGCAACAAAGCAAAACAAAATAATCATTATTTTATATCATAATTTCTGTTTTAATTTTCGGTTACATTCTTGAAGTGAATGTTAAATTTAATATCTATACTATTTTGTTTTGAAATAAGCTTCTGTCAAGAAGTTATTTGGTACTGGCCCGAAAAGGTATACCACCATTTTTTAATTGAGAGATTAGACAAAACTAATCAGTATCTATTTGGCATTATCTGATTTAATAGTGTCCCTGTATAGCCAGCTCTTTTAAATGCTCTGATTGTCGGTCTTTCAAATATTTGAAGAGGCAAACGTCGAAACTGTCGTCTGCAAAACTAGATTTAACTACAATTGAATTAGTATAGTGTCTTCCAATTTTTCTCATCCTCTACTTTTAATGATTCAATAACTTTATATGTTTGCTGTGAAGTCGTAAATGAAACTAACTTGAGTACTTTTATATAATTCTGATTTCAAACAATTCTTTTGGCATTAGCTCAATTAAATGACGGAAATACATCAATGTATAGTGCTTCTGGTACCAAGTTTTAATTCATTCCGCTGTGTAAGAACACAAAAATTAACGAGGTTTATTTTATACGAAGGTGAAAATGCAATAGACTTTTTAGACGCTAATTTACCATCACTTAAGTGGAGTTTGTTATGTTAAATCTTGCTTTTTTTAGGTATACATAGTTCGCTCAAGCTTTGATAAATTTCGATTTTCATATAATGGGTTCGCGTCTTCCCGGATTTGACATTACCGGTTTTGACTTTACCCTGGATTGACCCACTGACAGTGTGACGGGTGCTGTGCACAGAGCAGGACATGCTTACCNCGGAGCACCTGATGTCACTCTTGTTTATTGAGAGTTCACACTGTTAGTGCTTTAGTTTTTTGTGTTGTATATGTAATGTTCGTGTGTTTTGTGGGCAGTGTCTTTGGTCTTCCGTCTTTTGGTGTTCTTGCTTTTGCCTTGTCTATGGACTTTGAGTTGTGTAATCTTGTGCTTTGTTCCTTCTGTATTCTACTGCAATTGTTCTTTTTATGCTTACTTTTGTCTCGTCCTATGTCTTCAGCTAAAATAACTGGTTGCAACAATTCACCTTATGATACTTCAGTTTTTGTAGGGATATACAATGTGCTTTAGTTATGTGTTCATTTTTATTTGTTTTGTCTTTGTCATACTGTCTCATTTCGTGCTGGATATGAAGTGTCGTGATTTTGGATTTATGATTATAGAATTCCCCCTTTCCTCATTCTTCCCTTTCCCCATTCTTGCTTCTGTATTCGTTTGCCGATGTATTTAAAGTTAAATAAATGAAACATTATTATGTAATATATTACTTTAGTGTCACCTTTTAACTTTTACGATCATGTATAACAGTTTAATGATTCTATAGGGGTTAACTGACTAAACGATATAAACTGGTTGTTAAAATTTTACATGTTTGGTGTTAATTTATAAATTATTGTGTAAACAGGTGAAAAGGTCAGTTACCGGAAAATAGATATAAGTATACTAACTACATTTTGTAGCTGATTATGACTTTCAGGTTATATGTTCTCTTTCAACTTTTACATATCTTTTTGTGTTGGTCTATAGAAATATCAAAATAGACATATGCTAATCGAGATAAAGTACATTTTAGTCCTATAGATGACCATTTTGACATTTGATGCTGTGGTATTTATTTTTACATTTATTGTGTTTCTTCAGTGCAGATCAAATATTAAACATTTGCAAGATCATAAACAGAAAGATGTATGAAAGCTTACTGAGTACAATAAACCAAATGATCTACATGGAAAGACAAAATAAGCTAAGGACAGAGTTTTCCACATGTCTTTAACAAATTAAAAAAAAACTTAGATTTTCCTTATTTCTAAATAAGATAAGTTTCGGGCCGTTATAGAGGAACGTGATACTTGGTTGGTGAATGCACTTCGGGGCGAATAGTCCAAAGCAAAGGCACCATCCACTCTGTGGTAATATTGCTACGGTCAACCAAGTGGCAAAAGTTTTACTGAACAGAAGTCAAAGTTTACACCCCAAGCTTACATTCTAAAACAGATCTGCGGTCGTTAAAAAGACACATTGTGTACAATGGTAACTTTTCTTTTATATGTATATACTGTGTAGTCTTTTTAAGGTAATAGAATGTAGGCAAGGGCTTCGATTCAGTGAAAGTTTTGCCACTTGGTTGACCTTTGCAATAAATATGAATTAAGTAAGAAGCATTGTTAATCTATTTTCGGCAGATGAACATGTGGACAACTTAGGTCTCTTCGGTGTTTATCATACCAAAATATATAGTTATTTACGATATGTTCAGCCGTTGTTACTTTCGTCCCTTCAGAAATTCTGTTGCCGTCACCACGACATCATAGATAGATATGAAATGTCAATGTCACAAATGAAAACTGACATATTCAGCTAGATTCACGTCTTCCAGGATTTGACATTACCGGTTCTGACTTACCCTGGATTGACCCACTGACGGGTGCTGTATACAGAGCAGGACATGCTTACCCTTCCGGAGCACCTAATGTCACTCTGTCTTTTTGAGAGTTCACACTGTTAGTAGTTTTAGTTTTTTGTGCTGCATATGTAGTGTTTGAGTGTTTTGTGGACATGTATTGTCTTTGGTCTTCCGTCTTCTGGTGTTCTTGTCTTTGCCTCGTCTCTGAACTTTGATTTATGTAATTTTGTTCTTTGTTCCTTCGGTATTCTACTGCCGTTGTTGGGTGACAGTGATAACTACCTTACTGCAAGGGGTATGACCACATTGTTTCTTCCATAAATGGCTGTTTTCCGTGTAAGACGGCCCATAGAAGACAGGGTCGCGTGAAGCTGTCTTATACGGGTAAACGTCCAATCCAACGCTTCGATTCGTACGACGTCACAATTGTTACCACAATAAACTCCATGGACGTAGTAACATTAGTCTTATGTCTTTCACTTTTTGTTTTCCTTTTGCAGTTCTCTTATGGATTGTGGCATGTAATTGTAATTTTTTATTGTAGGTGTCTCTCTTTATCTTTTTATGTTCAATTTGGAAGACTTACAACCGACAGATATAAAATATCATTAAAAGCGTCATTTACATGTATTTTCAAATAAATAGTTGCCTTACATTTATATCATATTGGTTGTTTGTTCTCTATCAGTTTTTAAACATTTTTTAGTTTATGGTCGTCCGAACGTTAAGATTTTATCTGCACTGAAGAGATATAAGTTGTCGAAATGCGCATATACAGAATTTGAATTCACAACAACTTCGGTATTTAGTCATTTGCATTTGGTAAATAGCTTTTGTCTAAAAAGTTCAGGTTGAAAATATCACAGGCAATTTTAGGACAGAATGTCAGGAAAGAGATCCAAAATATCTATATTTGATTGAAAATGACGAAAATGGACGTTTGAAATCTAAGCTGTATGACAAACGTGATGATTTTAAATTCTTAATTGTGAACTTTCCCTTTCTAAGCAGCAATATACCCACCTCTCCAGCCTATGGAGTGTACATTTCACAGTTTATTCGTTACTGTCGGGCATGCAGTTTATACAGTGACTTTTTAATTAGAGCAAAAACACTGTTCCAAAAGCTTAGTCAGGGATTTGTTCAGTCTTTGTTACTTTCATCCCTTCAAATTTTCTATGGCCGTCACCATGACATCATTAACAGATATGACGTGTCAGTGTCCCAAATGAAAACGGACATTTTCAGCTAGATTTCACGTCTTCACGGATTAGACATAACCAGATTTGACTCAACCCTGTATTTACTCACTGATAGTGTGACGGGTGCCGCTAGCGGAGCAGGACATGCTTACCCTTCCCTTCCGGAGCACCTGATGTCACTGGAGTTCACACTATGAGTGCCTTAGTTCTTAATGTTATCTTTTTATTTCCGTGCATTGTAGCTGTCTCATGTCCTTGTTTTGTCTTTGTTTGTATCTGTTACCGTTTTTGCCATGTCTTTGGACTTCGATTTTTGTAGTCATCGCTTCCATTGTTCCTTCGGTATTCTACTGCCGTTGTTTTTTACCATTCAGCAACGGTCAATAGAGCATCTGTTATATTGATTAACAATGTGGATCCTCCACTTCAAACATGACTTGCTGTACTATATGTCATGTTCACATATATAACATTTGGTTACCCGTTACTACACCTCGCCCCATAAATGATATGAATTTTGAATTTTAGCAGTGTGTAAGGAGTGCCTATATTTATCATAAAAATTTTGAGGTGCAACATGTCGCTAGATATATAGAATCCACAACTGCATCGAGTGGGAAGCGACATTTCTACACTAGAGATAGTAAGATTTTAAAATCTTTAAACGCGAGACTTGCTTTCAATATTTCTACATATCTATGGTCTTCCAAATACTTTGTCCTGATCTGCACTAAAGAGACAACAATTGCCGAGATTTCCATAAATTAATGAAGAACAGCAAGCACTTACAATGGCCCGACAAATTACAATCATATGCCACAGTCTACCAGGGAACTGCAACAGAAACACAATAAAACGAAGAAAAAAAAACAAATATACTAACATGTCACTTAAATTAATTTCGCCAACGCTCTCTCTTTTCACAGAAAACTATTATTCTATATAGGTGTAACATCTTACGTAATTTCGTAGGTAGATTGTTTTTACCGGTAAAACGACATAGTTTGTTGAAAACAACGCCTATGTGATCTGCAGTCTTCTTCAAACAGGCGTGACGTCCTATCTTTCAGATGGGTTCAAATTATATGTGTGGAAGACATGACTATAGAAATAACAAAAATAACTGTGTAATCCTAAATTCAACCAATCTCAGAAGTTTTTGCTCTCTCTCTCTCTCTCTCTCCTACACGACAGACTGCAAGTTTTAATCTGAAATGTTTGTACATAATAATATAAATAATGGAATGCATGCGCACTTACTTTGTGTATCCTTGATCTATAATATTGAACAAAGTATTTGCATTATATTTCAGCGACACAGCCTCTGAGAACGTGATGGTGACAAAAAGCACAAAATGCCGCACACACTGGCATGCGTTGTGTAACATTAGTTGGGTCGAAATATGTTGAAAATGCTCAAAATTTGCAATGTTTGCAAACATTTGGTTGATAAATACAATATGCACACATTGGATGAACGTGTATAAACGAACACGTGATTCCTTGTATTGAACGTATCGCCAGTGTTTGTGTTATAAATGACGGGTTAATGAACAAGTTAAAAAAATTCATTCCACAGAATGTAAATCAATTCTTTGTTTCTGCATCACATTGATTGAGATGATTTGAAATAA
>MJUU01021522.1:222463-239415 GCA_002080025.1 Modiolus philippinarum
CATCAAAATAGGGGCTTTGTTCGTTAGACGCCCGTTGTGCACGCGTTCTGCATACTTCAAGTATGCTACTAAAATGTTTTTTTTCCTTTTTTCAAATAATGGTATGTCCTGTTACTCTTTTTGTATGCTGCATATACGTCAGTAGTTTCCCGTGTGTTGAAAATCATCAGTCTGATGTAAAAATGTGTTCAACAAGAGAATGTCTGCAAATTCTTCAGCAAGTGCTATAGTTTTTTACTAAAATTTTCGAACATAGGCTAGAACGATATAGTATGACAGGGCCATAAATCAAAACCGTAACCGGTCGAGTAGAATTTCAAGTTGAGATTATGGAAGAATGAAGGCATTAAAAAATTGAAGTCAATGTTGCCGGTCCAATCAGACCGCTCCTTAAACTGGTAAAATTCCCATATCAGAATTGAAATAAACCATGTTTGTCCGATACTTTGTCAGACCATTGTTTTTTCTCTTTTTTTACATCAGTATAGTTTGGAATAAAATATTACAAAAAGAACCTCGACCCCACAAGGTGACAATGATTTATCTTGTTTTCATTGTCTCTAGTACAAACTCTGTACAAAAGTTTTGGAGCCCTACCTCAAACTGGGTGGTCGCAGTGGAGTCGTGCAAGGACGTAGCAAGGACGTAGTTTGAAAGTAGTAAAAACGTGATGAACGCAGAAGAAGTAAGGACTTGATAGACCTACAAGGAACTTGGTCACAAACGTTAAAGACGTATCGCGATCTTAGCACTGACGTAGAGAAATTGTTGTTAAAACTTTATAGCTATATTTTTATCCCGTTTTCACTACGTTCCAGAGAGTTTTAAGAACGTACTAAGATCTTGATGGTCTTCGTCCCAGTGTTACGGGAGCTTTACAACGGTAATCTTGATATTGATACTTTACACAAATTGTTTACAGAAAAAATGCTGATGAATAGAAAAAGATAGAAACGCCAATATACAGTTACTGTTTTATATTAAGACCTTCCCGTTTTGTATTACGTATTTCTATAAAAAAAAAGATTCTCTTGTTTTTCTATATGCTTGATTTTCTTTTCTACTGATTTCTATTCCTGCATATTTGAAATTGTCAATTGAATGGCCAGGAAAATTAAAATGGATAGCAACTGGTGTGTCTTTAAATCTTTTTTCCGTACATCGGTTAATTAATTAAGTGATATAATTACTCTCCATGAAGAAGCATTTTAGTTTCATTGAGACTTGATCTATAAGACAAGAGGCTCACATGAGCCTGTATCGCTTACCTGGTGACTGGTTTTATTCATTGTCACCAATAGGCCACCCGTTGATATTATAAATCACTTCATCAGATGTTATTTGGATGAGGCACAAACTTAAAATCACAAATTTCGGAAGGGATCACCCAAAGACAATTGTAACCAAATTTGGTTCCAATTGGTAGTTTCAGAGGAGATGATCTTTGTATGCATTTCCCATAGGGTTCCTATGTTTAACTATTTTCCCTGCTGGAGGCCTTCTTGAATGGGGTATGAACATACAAATCACAAACTTTGAAGGAAACCATCTAAAGACTATTGCAACCAAGTTTGGTTCCAATTGGCTCAGTGGGTTCGGAGAAGAAGACATTTGAATGCATTTCCCACAGGGTCCCTATGTAATTTGCTCCACGCTGGCGGCCATCTTGGACGAGGTACGATCGTAAAAATCACAAACTTTAAAGGGGACCACCAAAGGACTGTTGTAACCAAGTTTGGTTAGGTTTGGCTTGGTAGTTTCAGAGAAGATCTTTGAATACATTTCCCATAGGGTCCTATGTTAAACTATGTCCTGTGCTGGCGACCATCTTGGATGAAGTACGAACATAAAAATCACAAACTTTAAAGGGGACTATCCAAAGACTATTGTGACAAAATTTGGTCCTCATTGGCTCAGGTGTTTCAGAGGAAAAGACCTTTGAATGCATTTCCCATAGCGTTCTATGTCAAACTATCTTCCCCGTTGGCGGCCATCTTGGATGAGATGCGAATGTAGAAATTGTAGTTCTGGAAGGGTCAACACTTTTGCAATTCACATTTAACCTTTATCTCAATCAGTTTTTGAAATAAAAGTAAAAACGTTAAAAAAATTGTGAAAACTCCTATGTGGATGTCAGATTTTCTTCAAAATTGCAGGAAATGTAGATCTTACTATGTTGACCCATTTTGTAACAAAAACTTTACTTCTATCTTCTACCATTTTCAATATATAAGACTAAAAGTAACGAAAGACAATAAAATTGCGGAAAAGGGGCAATAACTCCAAGACGGGATAACAGATATTCTTCAAAATTACAGAGCATGTAGATCTCATCATGCTGATCATTTTTACTTCGTCAGATTTTAGATATCTGTAATGATTTTTGAGTAATTTGAAAAAACGGCAGTTTACCCATATGATCTATTTAGTAACAGCGGCCATGTTATTTGATCTACGGACATAAAAATCACAAACTTGAAAGAATATACCCTGATGATGATTCAAGCCAAGTCTGGTTAGTATTGGCCTAGTAGTTTAAGAGGAGAAGATCTTTAAATAAAAGTTAGAGAACGGGTGGACGGACTGACGACGGACGCCGAGTGATGGCAAAAGCTGAGCTAATAAAAAGATAACATTAAACACCTACACAGCCATATGCCACCATATATCAAGGAAATGTACAAGAAAACAAATTAAAGACATGAGACAAACGTTTACAACGATAGGTACTTGGGACAGCCGGACTTGGTACTTCTCACTTTAACGGTTAATCTTTAACGAACAAAAAGCATCATTCTTCTTCACTTTCAGTCTTTAATTGTAGCTATTAAAAAGCTAAATACAAATTTTCTTTTATATAAACCTTTTTCTCTATCTTTATTTTTTCCGCGATGCCGTCTGCTTACTGATGTCTTAAGTTAGTGAGAACCGAACCGTCAATCCAAAACAAATAATCCAAGGACAATGGCGACATCGAAAACAACAAAGAAACAGAGTCACAACATGAGTACGGCACAGGAAAGGAAAATGAAGACACACACACACCCGCAAAGATGAACAACACACACACACACACACAAAGAAGAACAGACAATAGGTTTGCTTTTAGTTGATTGTGTTCCATATGTAATTATTTTAAACACATTGTTATTTATAGAAAAATGTATGTTACTAGTTTTCTAATGAACTTATGAGTGACGTAAGCTAATAGTTTTATTAAACATTTTGTATAATTACGTAACAGTCAACCCCGCAGTCAACCTCCTCTAATCTTGTAATGAAATATTTGTTTATTTTCGAATATTTTGTTATGGTTTTATTACTCAAAACTGTTTTTATTGAAAGATATTTAAATAATATGCAATAAATCATGATTGAACCGTTTTAAAAGCTAAGACGATGAAACAGGGGGAGTAGAAATATACAGACGGTGGTTCATAACAAAATACCGAAGTTACTCTTAATTTATTTTCTGCATATGCGCATTTCGACAACTTGTGTCTCTTCAGTGCAGATAAAACCAAAACATTTGGAAATCCATCAACCGAAAAACGTATTAAAGCTGAAGAGAACAAATAATCAAAATGATCTTAATAGAAAAAGCCAAAATTCAGCTAAGAACAGAGCTATGCGTGAGGGAGATACTCCTTAGTTTTAACAAATTTAGACATTGCAAGTTTCAATGAAATCGGTTTTCGAGTCGGCACCGAAGTACTGACTACATCTGCACAAATCGGCCTTTCAGTTGCACGAGAAAAAAATTCATCTGCGTGAGTTTTTTTACAAGTAATTGATTGACATCTAGTGTAAATTGTTTCAATTAACATTTCATATTTTTTTGAATGCTCCAACATTAATGGTTTGCGTCCAAAGGTCAGAGATGCACAAAGAGTCGACAGAAACTTTGACTCGTCTAAATACGTAGACCGTAATTAGACAATGACGTCTTTAGTGAAACAATCTCAAACAATTTAGAGGCTGGTGAGTTCTACAAAACAAACATACACAAAAGCAGTGACTGAATCACAGCTAATCTGACAAGTTAAAGATATATTGATAAACTGAATTGGTACAGGTATAACGCATACCAGCATATACCTTTCATACCACAAAGTGACTTTGAGTAAAGGTAAAAATTTTGCAACCACCAGTTTCTTTTCTGAAAAGCGATGATTTGAATTTGGACCAACTGGATCCTTTTTCGGGGCCAAATAAACAAGGAAAGAAAACGGAGTCAATGTACACGAGACAAAGTCTCTGCAAATACATGGTATGATCAAGCAATGGAACAACGATTTTATTGTTATTCTTCTTCTTGAAGTCATCATAAGGTCTTCATAAATGAGCTTTGCCTTTAATGTCTTTGTTCCTGCAAGGACGTATATATACGCCCTTGGTTCCTGCTGTTTCATATTTTGACCTTTTTGAGATAAAAAAAAATCTTTGGTAATGACTAATATTTCATTTTATAAAATTGAATTTTATATTAATTTTTTATTAAATATGTAAATTAAAAAAACTCGCGCAGAAGAAAGGTACTCTGCTCGTGCGTTTGAAAGGTATTTTAATTCCCTAATGCGGGCATTTAAAATTCGCCTACAAAAACGGACACGTTCCAATTTCAACTTCAATTTAGAAACTTAAATTGCGTCAAATTGTTAGCTTAGCAACCATTACTTTGGTGGAAATAAGACAAAAACTACTTCTGAAAAGCGACATTTACAAGGAGACTATATGAACTTTTATAAGCATTTGCCGATTGTTCAACAAATAATCCTTTGTTGACCAATAACGTTGTGTTATATATTCTGTAAGCCAATAAAACATTTGGGGGTTATGTTTGCTTACTTACAATTTCCTAGTTTGTGAATAATAATTCATGCGAATAACGATCACCTTACTCGTTCAGTGGACTAATGTATTACTTCTTTCCATAATAAAATTATAATTGACCAGAATAAAAGTTGCAACTGACATGTTTCATAAGACTATATAGATATACATTTAGTTGTTTAATCACAAGTTGTCCCTGGCTACGAATTTCTCTTAGATATATCATTTGAAGCGGGTATAGACGCTTACCTACTCCATACACTCGGTTCCACGTCACACGGTGTTCATGCGAACATACCCATTTTATTTCTCAGATTTGATTATAAGACATGAATATCAGTATACTACTATTCTTCGTACTTTTAAGTCCTTTGATTTATAGTTTTCGTATTACTCGTAAACAAACTATATTTTGACTTCATCTTTCATAGATGGTCAAATTCCCCATTCCGGCAAATCAGTTGCTGTTGTATAAAATTTCTGTTTTTTTCCTGTTTATTTGGATATCAAAGAATTTCGTTTGTTTGCCAGTACAACCTTGATCCAATTTCTTTAATTGTAAAATGAAAATTTGCACTTATTTAAACCTCTTGCAGATCAAATTTCAAAACAACTGGGTCGGTGTTATTTATCAAATAGTGTCAATTTCCACAAGTTTACAATAAATATGGTCGTCGCAGATTTTTATTATGTTTTTATTTGTACTTTGTTTGTTTGTTTGCTTGTTTATATTGTTTCAAATTGTTGGATGTTTTTCATGTTCCAATTTTTCCATTTGGATCATCTATAATTTGCTTGGACGAAACGATCATTGGAAAACTTACAGTACGATATTTAAAGTTTAAACCTAATCACTATATATCTCCCGTCCCCCTTTCCCCCGAAAAGGATTCAGTGGTAATGTAAGGCTGATTTTTATATACGTACACTTATCGCAGAAATAGACGTTATAAAAACTCAAACATTTACACCAATGTTGCCATTTTGATGTAATAGTTCATAAAAATTCAAACATTGGTTGTGTTAAATGTAACAAAAATTATTTACAGCAGAGAAGCAGTACTATGAGTTATATACAATGTAGATTAATAGGTTCTTATACCAGACCATATTAAAGATATGGGATGTCTTCCACGAGTGTGAGAAATTCCGTCTTTTCCCGAGTGAAACGATGTAAAAGACGTAGAATTTCTCACACGAGTGGAAGATATCCCGATCTTTAATTTTGGTCGAATGTAATATTTCTTCCGTAAAATACAACAACCAATCCGACAGAAAGTAAATCTTGCCATTTTTGTGGAGTTCTCAACTGTGACGTCAAATCATCCATGGAGTTTATTGTGGTAACAATTGTGACGTCGAACGAATCGAAACGTTGGATTAGACGTTTACACGTGTAAGACAGCTTCACGTGACCCTGTCTTCTATGGGCTGTCTTACACGGAAAACAGCCATTTACGGAAGAAACAATGTGGTCATACCCCTTGCAGTAAGTTAGTTATCACTGTCACCCAACAACGGCAGTAGAATACCGAAGGAACAAAGAACAAGATTACATAAATCAAAGTTCAGGGACAAGGCAAAAGTAACAACACCAGAAGACGGAAGACCAAAGACGCTACACAACCAAAAACACAAACACTACAAATACAACAATAAAAAATAAAGCACTAACAGTCTGAACTCTTAAAAAAAGAGTGACAGCAGGTGCTCCGGAAGGACAAGCATGTCCTGCTCTTTATATAGCACCCGTCACACTGTCAGTGGGTCAATCCAGGGTAAAGTCAGAATCGGTAATGTCAAGTCCGGGAAGACGTGAATCTAGCTGAAAATAGTTTTCATTTGTGACATCGACATTTCATATCTATCTATGATGCCGTGGTGTTCTGAAGGGATAAAAGTAACAACGGCTGAACATAGCCCTAACTTGGCAATTTTTGTGACAGAGCTGTACAGTAACGAATTAATTGTGAAATATGCACTCCATATGCTGGGGAAGTAGGTATTTTGCTGCTGAGAAAGGGAAAGTTCACAATTGGGAAGTTAAAATCATCACGATTTTCATATAACCTAGATTACAGACCATGTCAATGTAAAGAAAAAGTCGAGGTATGAAGCAGAAGTAGGTGCATCGGTCGTCTCTTTAATTTCAAGTTCACTGGGGTAGATCCGATGTAAATATTCTTTAAATCTTGGGATATTAAGAAAAATACAGCGTCTATATATGTAAAGCTGAAATTAAAAGTCTGGGTCAGTTACTTTTGTTTCGGTTGTATCAGCCCTTGTAGAAACTTTGCTTCATAGGTATAAAGGAAAAGTTCTGTTAAAAGTGGCGCACCATTTGTTCCCATAGGAATCCTTATTGTTTGTTGAAAAACGCGGCCTCCACATTCGACAAAAATGCTTTCTATCAAAAATTCAAGCATCTTTATCACGTCATTTTCACTGTATCACTTGTTTGAATCAGTATGGTTCTTAACAAAATATGTTTTATCTTTTCCTATTACGAAATAAGAATACCTGCGTTCTGCGTTTTGGTACAAACACATTGATGTATTAGATCGGAAGTTACTGCTTTAAGTTTATTATGTGGAAGGGTTGTATAAAGGGTAGAAAAATCAAACGTTTGGATGGTACTGCAATATTCGAGACTGTTTCTAGGAGATCTTTGGGTTTTTAAGAATCCACATCTGATTCACGTTTCTCTCAGAATAGACTTTTTCGCAGTAGCTTTTCAGACCATCTCTTACAGCAGTCAATAAAGTGATAAGAAGTTTGGATAGGTGCTTAGTGGTGCATCTGACAGATTCTCTGTTTTTAAGGATTCTTGTGAAGCTTAGGTAAATGTAAGGGAGATAACTGTTATCTTCATCCACTTTAATACCAAATGATGCTAACACAGAAGTGTGATTTGTGATTATCTCGTCCCTTGAAAATGTAGTTAGGGTATAAGTAGATTGTCGGATGAACTATACCCATCTCCTTAACAAGACAGTCTAAATAGTCTTTCTTACATATAAACACAATATTGTTAGAAACTGTGTCTGCGAATCCAAGTCCATCGAGAGTTATTATCACTGTAGAAACAATGCATGCGACTCCCTTAAATTCATTAGTAATGCTTTTGATATTGATTTTATTACACTGGTAATGTTTTTATTGGTATCGCATATATTGCATCTTCGGTAATAATAACCGTCTCTATTGCGGCGCACTTGCTGGACGGGGTTACATGTATGTTCTGAGAAAAAATGAAAATACATATAAATTTGATAAATATGTAAATGTACTTATAAATTTTATATCTCATTTCTGAATATTGACAAGTAGCCTTTGTTAACATATCATCACCTTATATTATCTGATTTTGTACCTGTCCGTTACCTTGACAAAACCTATAGGCGCTTGTATCTCTGTCACTCGTCACGCTTCGATGGACCTTATTAACAGGTATATCCATCTACCTAATATGTTTATCATATAAAAATAGAAGATTTTAAGTCATAAACATGTTGACGGTTTAGAAGTAAAAATATCACGGACAAGTGATAAATAATAAACAAAGAATTTCTATAAAAGTCGAAAATAATTTGGTAACTTTAGTTTTAGGAAAGTAATTCAATAAAACGAGAACCATGTGGAACAGGACTTATACTTATAGTTTTGAAAGAGGAGAGTCTACATATTTCCATACAGCTGACTATATAGTTTTCGCTGCTACACTATTAGTGTCTGCTGCCATCGGACTTTATTATGCCATCAAAGATAGAAAGAATACAAGTGAGAAGGAATTCCTTCTTGCTGGGAGAAATTTGTCAGTATTTCCTGTGGCTTTATCACTATTATCCAGTTTTATATCCGCTATAACACTGTTAGGAACTCCAGCTGAAGTATACACATACAATACAATGTATTGGTTAATATCTGTCGGCTTCATTATATCTGCTGCAACATCAGCTAATATTTTCATCCCTGTATTCTACAGACTTGGTGTAACAAGTGTTTTCGAGGTGAGTTTGGTTTTTCTTTTTATATATTGTCATTTGATTTTTACAATCTTATGGTCTGTGAGATTACTCCTTGTACATACGTACAACAAAACAAAATTTATCGTTTATTATGCAACTTCTGTATTTTTAGTATACTTTATTAACCAGATAGGATAAAATATGTAAAAAATATTGCCTTTATAAATTACAAATATGCATTACAACAGGGCCATTACGGAATAAACAAGGTCGTTACGAGATAACAGAGCAATTTTAGATTAGCAGGGCCATTACAGGATTCAAGGGCTTGGGGTCTGTAAAATGCAATATTGTGATTGTATTATATATTTACAATAAAGTACACATTATTTCTGCATTCTGTGTATTGAACAAGTACTAGAAAATTGGAAATACAATTTTTATTGTATTTGTAGTTCTTTTAGTGGTCTGACATACTTTGCCTGAATTAAGAGCTTTATCATGTATCATGCGATACTCAACATCTTTGTTTTAGATATTTGACCCTTCTTGTGACCACTCATTTTACTCATGAATGTCATCATAAGGGATCAGAGAATATACATCTTTTCTTGATTTTTTTATTGCCCTCGGCGTTGTCTCGTGCCATTATAGCTATCATAAGGCCATTATTACAGACCTCGGACACAGGGCCATTATGAAAACACCCATTTATTAATACTGTAGTAATGCATTGCATTACGCGAGTTTCTTTAATTAAAATATACATAGTAGTTCAAACTTTATGTAGTTTTGCAGGAATTTTAATTGTCTTTCTAAATTCTTTCTATATACTGATATATAGATTTTTTGTTATTTTCTGTTCTTTTTATCTGATTACCATACATTTGCAATCATTTTTGTATAATGTTCCGTTCTGAAACTACAAGTAATAAATATGTCGAACTTGACAAGATCAGATGCGAAATTTAACTCAAAAAGTGTACTCAACAATCCTCAGAGGATGCTGGTGAGATACAAATATGACTCTTCAGAATATTTATGTTCTTGTTGCTTAATGTATCACTACACTTGTCATTAGTAGATCAACTTAAATTATAATAGGCGATTATACAGGGGGTCCGAGATTGATACCATTCCTTTTTAGGACTTTTTTTAAAACTTTGTGCAGAATGTTGGCATGTATTGACAAAAAGATGCCAAAATACCACACCCCCTTGCTCTTTTTCTAGAACCCCGCTTCTGTCGAAGGCTGGATTCGTTGGAGCATTTTATTAACCTCATTTCAACCGATTCAATTTAGATATGTTTCTCCTATTCAAGATCTACTTATTACCCCCGTTCTGTACATATCTGAAGATTTATTTTAGTCTCGAAAGACAAATAACCAAACTAATGAATACATGTAATTAAGTGGTTTCTTTTATACAAAAGAAGACTGTGTAAATACGTATTTGGTTCTACGTAAACATTGCCTTTCACTGTCTGACAACTTGTGTTATGAAGAACTTCGTGATATGAATTAAATAAAATCACATTGAACTTACTAGTCTCTTTGATCGAATGATAATCTTGTGCATTTGAATTATACCTGCATTAATTTCCTATATTTGAAATTTCAATAATACACCTAATATGCAGCGATTGATAACGGGTAGGACTGATATAACTGATTGTTATCCGAAGGGCAGCTTATTTTCAACCAGTCTACAAAATTAAGCACACTAAAAGGGACCAACCATTTAACCTAAGGGGGGGGGGGGTTATGGTTTTTTTTTCTGGACAGAAATTTTTTTTCGCGCTTCGCAGNTATCAACAAAATATTTTTTTTCAAAATTAACATTATTTTTTTGGGCAGAAAGCCTCCTTCAGAAATTTTTTTTTTTTTCATCATTTTGGCAGCCAAAATATTTTTTTCACATAAAATCAGCTCCAAAATATTTTTTTAGAAAAAAAACCATAGCCCCCCCCCCTTTTCAAGTTAAATGGTCGGTCCCTAAATCATTGAGTTTAATACTGAAATAAAACGACGACAGCAGAATATCAAAGGAACAAAACACAACAAGTTTACATAAATCAATGTCTAGAAACAAGGCCAGAACGAGAATATCAGAAGACGGGAAACCAAAGACAGGACATCCACAAAACATTTGAACATCACAAATTTAACACTCAAAGCGCTTCTCCAGAGAGCTCCGAAGGAGTTATGTCATCATTTATAGAAGGAAGGGCTATAACGATGAAATAAAGTACATGTAACATCCTAAGCCTAAAGATTAAGTTCATACTTAAAGAAGCTTACAAACCACGTCTTTAATGTAAAAGTGGCAGCCTTTCGTGTATTTATATTTTGATTGTTAGACATCAGCGTCCTATTTTACTCAATTTTGAAAAGATACACAATTTAAAAGAAAGGATGATTGTTATCATCTATTCCTTGTTTGCATGGTTGACTGAATGGCAGGACTGCCACTATATGTGAGAAATAAGCAAAACCACACATGTATTATAACCATTTCGTAGCAAACCAACTAACGGGAATACGGCTCAGGGCATCGGTTTTGTCTTCTAAATGTCCCGACAGCCAGTAATATGAAACAATTTAACTGACCGTCATTGATTTATTGACTGTATGCTTGTGACAACAATTTTTCTCGGGTTTCTAAATTTAAGAATGTTTGATAGTATTAGAAACGAGACACATCTATGGACATGTATGAAATATTAAAGGCTTGGTCGACAACCTATTTTGTATGTGTTGTAATAACGTATATTTGGATGAATTATTAGAAACATTGGCATGATATTTCTTCCTTATAGAACGTTTATTCCGTAAGGAATAAAATAGTGCAAAAATTGTTCCGTTGGAGACAATATTCAATGATATTTAGACCTTTTGGAACAAAAATTCTGATGTAACTTCTATTCTGTTATACTGACATGCTATCACAAAACTTGTTCTTAATATAAATAAGAGGATAATTTTGCATGAAAATTCTATTTTCTTAAACAGGAATTTTATTTCACAACTTTCAACATTTTATCCCAAATAATTATGAACTGTTTGAGAATACCTATTCATGACCAGACGTGTCATAGAATTATATCAGAGATATAAAAAACAATATTTTAGGTGTCTCTAAATGATATAAATCACATTTTTCATATATGTGGCATATTTACATGTAAAATGCATTTTAAAAATTGATCGACAAAAGCGGATTTAACCCAAATTCGGGTCAAATCATTTTACCAAGTCTTGGAAGGTATGCAATGCGGATTTCATTAAGTCTAGATCTATGTCACTCGGTCTACTGATCATTTCAATATTTTCTAAATTGATCAAAGTGATTGGAAATTAAGTAGTCATGCGTAATTCTTCCTTACAAAACTTGTTAACTTCAGAGAAACTTGCCTCGTACAATCTATAAGTCGATGCACAATTTGTTGTAGGTGTTACATAATGACAATTTCGCCTATTTTAAATGAATACACTTACTTTTAATACTTGTACTTACGGTGTATGGTTCACGCAGCAGTCTGCTCGTCTTATTTTTTTTTTCCATTTCTATTCGAAATTTACAAGCCTAAAAGTTTAGTAAACTACGCCCTAGTATTCTAGTAATGAGATAACATACGTCTTGACGCTTACCTGGTTCTATTTGTTTTGTTTTTTTCAACTTGCTGGCCATTCTTGCCAACCTTTTTTGACTAGACGTTTAGTCGAACAATATCACAAAATAAGCTGTAAACAGCATTTTGTCACTGATTTTAATCTTTATAGACAGAAGTTTATGGTATGTTCGAGACTGGAGCTCTTGGAGTGACCTGATACCAGTAGAGACGAAAAGGACTGCATTCATGAATAGTAAACTGCCAACTTTGCCCCTAATAATGAAATCGAAGTCTACACAATCTTTTAAAATGAGAAATACTACCACTCACAATCAAAGGTTTATATCTATTTTTATCTTGAGCAACTGACCTTTTTTGATAATAATAACTAAATACAGAACTAATTGGTTTCTGCATATGGCCATTTCAGCAATTTATGTCATAGATTTCTTCCATTTTTAATTCAGAAAGCATATGTACAAGCAGCTTCATCTATTTATGTTTGAAATTATTAGAAGTAAATGAATTATTGTTTAAAAGGATTGGATGGCAGTTGAGGTTAACTATAAAAAATTCCTACATCATGTATAGTACCCTTATGTGTTGTTGGTCCATCCTGTGGTTATTATACAAGCCAGGGTATTGATTTGAAACGGTTACTATGCTGTCTTTGTTATATGTCCAACCCATTAAAAATTGTGTAAATAGTTATATAGTTTATTACCGTTACGACAAGTACATCCCTTATATGACAACTTGATGGTATAAATCCGACTGACTGATGTAGGACACCAGACTTTATCTGGCCTTCTAGTGTAACTACATGTACATGTAACTCGAAATTGGTTTCAAAAAGTACGTTTTTGTAATAAATAATGGTTTTTAATTTTGTTCAATGTTATGTATCTGTATGTGTATTGTGCAGTACTTATCTGATGTCTTGCTATCTATGTGTTTCCGATGTCTTTGAAATATGAAAGGATATGGAGTGATTGTACATGTGACAAAAACGCACACGATACACAGAAAAATCCAGTTTATCAAGGACAGGGTTTCATTCCTGTCTACATCGTGATGTCGGCTGAGGATCTTCAAAGCATTTTTATAGCGTTTTGTCTCTAGTCCTCGATCTGGCCAGGCTGTTGGATTTTGATTTTTTTTTTAAAGTTTTGCCTTGTTCTGCTAATTTGCTTTGGTATGTATTCGTTTGCCAATGAATCTATGCATATAATACTGTTTTTGTTTGTATATAAGCGTAAGCTCAAAAAATTATCCTTGTTCCAGTACATGATTTGTCAAGTCAAATGAAAAAAAATAATACAATCTCCGGCTCTCAGTCGTGCTCTCAGTTGAAGCTGTGAATTCGTTAATCTAGCTGCACGTTATAGGTAAAATGACGAAGAACGTTTTCAATTACGATATACAACACAAAAAACCGTTACAGGTTGACACCTTAAAAAAGGCATGTACTCTATGGGATCCAAATCAAACACAAACCCCGTGCAATGCCCGACCACAATCCACAAGGGAACATCAATAAAAAACAAAAGACAAAAGTAGACTAAAATAGGAACTCGGGATCACGGGGGGGGGGGCACTTCCTTTATAGAGGTATATATATATTTTTTTTCTATGTATGTAATAATGTAATACTTGTAATGACTTTGCCCTGCATGGGCCCTTGATTGGAATAAACATATTTATTATTATTATTATTATAGAATTGCGCTCGAATGGGTCTGTTTTTTTGCAGTTATCAACTATATGAATGGGTAGAAATTTTTGGCATCCTGTATAAAAATGGGTCGTAAATTAACCGCAAATAAACAGATTTCTTACTGGTTGCTGTAATTAGTCCATATTTTAGTTATCCCTTCAGTGAAATTAATTGTTTTCTTACACTAATCACACAATTTTACTATACAATTAGGCTGATTTATTTTCAAATTTACTATATGAATGGGTCGGAATTTTGTTCAGGGCACTATATGAATGGTGGGTTTCTCGAAAATGCCAGAGACAGGCCTGTTCCAAATTTCCCCCTGAAGTGCCCCCGTGCTTAGGATAGCCGGACTTGGTACTGACACCAGCAAAAACTAGTGGTAGGGTTACATTGGTTTATGTGTATTCAAACCTCTGAGTTTTCTATCCCCTTGCAATAATCATACAAATAAAACCAAATACAGGTAGACTACAAATTCCAAGACATCTATCTTGAAAAAGAAAGAAGAAGACCAAACGTATTTTTAAACAAGGGTCAAAGAGTGCTTGAAACACTTTTTTAAAAAGTGCAGCCATTCTATATCAAATTTTAAAGCCAAATTCTCTGACGGGTCACAGAATGGAAACTTTGGTGCAAAAGTAATTATTAGAGTTTCCATTTGCATAAAGTCGAATCATTTCGAAATAAACGGAAACCACAAAACCACGGAAGTGAACCAAAAGTCGTAAGCACAGCTTTACAGAACGCACGGCGCCATGAACAATGTGTCCGTACTTTCTTGCGAAAAGCATGAAGTTACTCATTGCCCGTAATTTGACATTTGTTTACAATTTTGTACAATAGATCAACATATATCCGTCATATTTATACTAATTATGATTGATAAGTTTATTATATAAGAAGTTATGATCGATGTTATTTTTTATTTGTTTTAATTAACAATTATACCATCTATTATAAATAACAAATTATTGTAAGGAAAAACTTTGCCATTTGTATGGTATATAACAATAAAATTTGGCTGATTATACAAATATTAAAACGATTCTCCGTCAAAATGATGTAAAACATCAGTTTAAATTACATACTTTGAACTTACTTGCACTTTCTATGAGGAATGAGCAAAGTTCATTGTTGAAGGCCTCATGGTGACTTCAAGATGAAGAACAATAAAAACGTTGTTCCTTTGCTTGTTTTACCATGTATTTGTAGAGACTGTTTCATGTACCTTTCATTCACAACCATTTCCATTATTTTTTGCTACTGGATTGTGTCGGACTATTGTAAAATTTTCTACATCAACATTTCTAGGGTTTACATTTGGGTTGCTAGCAAAATCAGAAATCCCAATAGTTTTTTTGTTGCCCCTTGCATTTTAATGGACATACTGAATATGAATCAGTATGTTTAATGATCTGTTTGAATTGTTATAATCATGTATGTTTGTATTGTCATATGTCCCATCGAGGGCCCTTGATTGGTTTATATAGAACTTTACCGTATTGAAAAAGTCTTATACGCTAAAAAATATTTTCTGTCAAAATGTTCTCACTACGGCACTGATTCATAAATGATACAGTGCATAAATTTATATGCTGACTTTTGCTAGTGCCGGCACGAAGTTCCTATCGTTATTGATGTTTGTCTCCCGTCACCATTAGTGATTTTCTAGTGCAGTTCGTTTGTGAATTGTGGCTTGTGGTTGTAGTTTTCGGCCATTGTAAGTGTTTACTGTTATCCTCAGTATGTTATTATAGGTGTGTGTGTGTGTATGTGTGTGTGTGTGTGTGTGTGTGACTTAGAGTCATTATCCCTAAAACCATCACAAGATGTCACTTATTATGCCCAAAAAATATGTAAGACTTGGTCTGTAGACAAGTACATCATACCCTCTTCGTTATCACACAACTAATTTGACACGGAACAAAGAAGGTCAATTTATAAAGACATTTTTCTTATTTTCGACTGAAAAATTAAACAATTAATGACGGAACATATTTATCCACTTAATATATACACTATAAATGGAGAAAACGTATCACAATTAGGTCATAGGATTAATAATAACCATCACAGTGACATCCTTACCTAGATTGTCATACGTAGATTGAGACAACAAGAGTCTTACACATTTATCTTTCTACATTTTTGGTTTATATTTAGTTTTCCTGTTTCATGGCCTTGTCCATTCAACATATGATCGCAGCGATTGAATTACGTCTTAGTATGTTGAGGAAAACTAATGAAGACCCTAAAATGACTATTGTGTCCCTATTTGACACTATTGAGATGTGTTGCACATTACGAAATGTAATAAAAAGGATAACAGTAATCATCTACAACTACACAAGAAAAACACAAATAAGACAAAACATAATCGATGAACACGATTTTACAAAACCATCTAGCGAACTATTTGAAGAATGTGGCATCGTTCCAATAACAAAAAGAATACTTTACAACAAGGCATTATTGGTGTATAAATCTAAAAATAAATTAGCCCCAGAATACTTATCAAATATACTTGTTTCTACAAAAGACAATGAATCATACAATACCAGATTTTCATCTTGTCCCAAAACCAAATACGGAAATATATAAAACAAGCTTCTCCTTTAGTGGACCGAAAGTATGGAACTCTTAACCGAATGCTATCAAAAATCGAAAACTGTTCATGAATTCAAAAGTGTTTATAAACTGTTAAATTTCTAATAGATTGTATTATTTTTGCTATTAAGCTAATGATTGTGTATATTACTTGTATATTGATATGTTATTGTTTTCTTTATATTTGCTGATATCTATATGTATAT